>JAODXP020002410.1:0-2500 GCA_027497455.2 Sardinella longiceps | reverse complement strand
TCTCTTTGCAATCTACCTACGGTTGCACCATGCCCCCCGAATTCACAGCTATATGTCAGATATGCGCATATGACAGTATATTGAGCTTTCCTATGGTGTTATTTGCTAGTTGCTGTAATGAGGGGTTCAAGAGAAAATGGGCTTTGAATTAGTAACATGAAAATTCTGTACTCCCAAAGTATTCCTGATGGAGACACATACATTATTATATAGTATTGTGCTCAAATTGATCCTTCCAGGTCGGGCGCGCAAATTCTCTGCCTTCCAAAGTGGGGAATGACAGAAGAAGTTTGAGATTGAACCACTAGTTTAGAGCATCACAGTGCATCAAAGGCCTTTGCTGACATTTGTGCTGCGGAGGGAGAGAAGAGGCTGACCTTTCATCAGAGGGGAGAGCGGCTAGCCATAGAGTCAGTAGTACAGACAGCAAGGGCAGGGAGGAAGATCTCTGTGTGTGTGTGTGTGTGTGTGTGTGTGTGTGTGTGTGTGTGTGTGTGTGTGTGTGTGTGTGTGTGTGTGTGTGTCATAGCTGCGCTAGAGCAGTACAGACAGCAAGGGCAGGGCGGGAGATCTCCCTCATGATGCGTCCACAGAAAGGTCACACAATCAGACGCACGCTACAATGAGGTGCAATTGCCATGTCTGTGTGCATTTTGCATGCATGACTTCATGTTTCTATCCCTGATATAATCATATAGTTGTATTTACATATATGTTTGTGTGTGCTTGCCCCTTGCTGTGCATCCTCTGTGCTGTGCTATGTCATCCGTGCTGTGTGTGTGTGTGTGTGTGTGTGTGTGTGTGTGTGTGTGTGTGTGTGTGTGTGTGTGTGTGTGTGTGTGTGTGTGTGTTTGTAGGAGACAGAGAGTAAAAGTTATGACTGACCTCAAAGAGGTTAGGATGGAAAACTGAGAAAATTGGAGAAAAATAATATATTGGATGGAAAAGACATGTTGAAGGGTACTGTTGGCACACACACACACACACACACACACACACACACACACACACACACACACACACACACAGCTGCTATTGTCTTTATGCAATTGAACATTCATGATATTCATCACAATTCACACATGCACACCCTCCACTAACACACACACACACACACACACACACGCACACGCACGCACGCACGCACGCACGCACGCACACACACACACACACACACACACACACACACACAGATTCACAACCCTTCTGATGGTCAAATGAATAATGGTCACTGAGGGTTGGAATATCGGAAGGATTTCAAAGGAACAACAAAGAGACCAGATCCAATCTATCTGACTAACCGCCTTCAAAAGAAGCCATACTTTCCCCACTCATGAGTCATGAGTGTGTGTGTGTGTGTGTGTGTGTGTGTGTGTGTGTGTGTGTGTGTGTGTGTGTGTGTGTGTGTGTGTGTGTGTGTGTGCATGCGTGAAAGGCTAAAAGAACAAAAGCGAATCTTGATGGGATTTCTTTCATTTCATCTCCTATGGTATGGTGTGGTAGTGTTTCTCACTCTCCTATCAATAGCCCTCCATTTCTCCCTCCAGCTCTCCAGCTCCACCAACCTCCATCATTAACCCAGAGCCCACCTCCATACTCACCCCCCTAGAACCCAGGTAAGGCAGGTAAGGCCATGGCTTTGGTTTAGCATGGCATGGCATGGTGGCTGTACTCTACAATGTGTGTGTGTGTGTGTGTGTGTGTGTGTGTGTGTGTGTGTGTGTGTGTGTGTGTGTGTGTGTGTGTGTGTGTGTCATTGGATCAATAAAAAAATAGGGCAGCAATTCACGATGGCATTTTAAAATTGTATTGCAAACAACAAAGTTGCTACTACTGTATGTTTTTTGCTAAAAAGTTTGCAATACAATTTTCCAACTAAATAAATTCTTGCTAATTGGTTAGCAACTATGCTCAACCATCACAAAGCATCTTGATCAGCCATGCCAGCCAAGTTTGCTCTTTGGCCAGTCCAGTACTTTTCTCTGCATTAGAGATACCTCTCACAGTGGCAGCACTGCCTGCAGTATACCTGCACCCTGCATCCCTGTTCCTGTCAGGTTTAGATGGGCTGAGACTGGAGTTAATGGGCCTTCTTTTCAGTCAGGTGTCCAGAGGTAAGGCCTTCATTGCATAGAGTAGAGTGCCCCCAATCAGTGCTGAAATGTTGGCATTGGCAGAGAGCCTGGACCACAGTTATATAAGTTTGACTGGAAACTTTTCTTCTGAAAGTTGCCTCCATAGATTTAAAAAATATATAGACTCTTTAAAGACTTTTTCTATGAGCCCAAAGTATTATGAACTCATTCATAAGGGTTATAATGCACGGCACTGCAGTCATACATAACTAATGACATAAGTATTCATAACTGTTTAAACATTATCATGACTGTACTCATAAGGCACTAATGTCATCACATGAACCTTTATAACTTGAAGTGACACAAAACCTTATAAGCTTTTTTTTTGGTCTCTGGGTCTAACCCAGAATGTGTATTCAGAC
>JAODXP020002409.1:10000-28687 GCA_027497455.2 Sardinella longiceps | reverse complement strand
CAAGTACGTAGTCAAGTAGTAGGCATCTTCGGAAACAGCGCGGCTGTGTTCAGAATGTTCATAAATTCAGTTAGAAAAATAACTGAAAATATTGTTCTACCGTCTGAAAAGTTGATTTTACAAGACAAACGTCAAATTCAATTCAATTGGTTAACGTGAAATTCAAGCACCTTAGAAGGACTTTCTCAGACCAACCACACACGGCGACATTTGCCTACACTGAATACGTTATCAATAATCAATTTGACCAGTGGGATCCCTGCTAATATTCTGATTCGTGTCCCTTAATTTGTCAACAAAAAATATCGTTTATGAGGACTTACCCATTCTTAATTCACAACATGTGTAATCCCAGTCGTTTATTCGTTTCCCTCAGTGTCTGCCACGTCTCGTCGTCTCCTGCTGCCGAAACTGCCCAACGAAAGAAGTATCTTCAGTTTAATTGCTAAATTTACACGTATCTTCACAGTGGATTTTTGAAATTACATTTCGCAAGTTGTAAATGTTCACAACGAATTATCACGGCAAACATATGATAGACTATCACACAAGTTGGAAAACCGAGGTAACGTTAACGTTAAGGTGTTCGTAATAAATAACTAACGTTACCTGCTAACTTCAGTTGACCAACGGCAATAAAGACTAACACACACACACACACACACTCACGCCGTGAATACTGTGAACAATATAGCATTAAAATGGCTAGAAATACATTGATAAACACAACTTACGGTTCTGAATTTCAGGATAAAACTGATATTTTCTGCACGACCAGCAGGTACGGTATCTGGTTCATCAAACGTTTGACATCTGGAATTTCGTGGGCTACTACGGTTGCCCGTACAGGACAAAATTGCCCCCGGTCCACTGATGAAACTAATTTGCAACCACAGATTATGCACACGCTTTCAACAAACAAGCCAACGGTTCCCTGTCAGCCAAATAACCATCTTTTCAGTGACCATATTTCAGTGATCAAACGAAACCGTCCATGGCCTAATATTGTTTCAATGTCAGTTGTCTGTTTATTATGAGGATTATATTGATTTTGACCATAGAAATTTTAATGTCAATTGATGGAAAATCGACATGTTTCAACAGATCAGCGCTTTTAGATTCCAGAGAAAGAGAAGAAAAAAACAAATCATTCATCAAACACAATTGTTTCCCTCATTTATATTTTCAATGTAGTCTTAAACATAGGCTAGGCCTAATACATAAATAAATGCACACATGATCAGAGATGTATAGTAACTAAGTAGAACTACTTAAGTAGCCTACTTAAGTACTAAAAGTATCTGTACTTTACTGGAGTATTCTTTTTTCTCCTACTTCCACTTTTACTTCACTACATTTTTTGGATGAATTTAATACTTCTACTCCATTACATTTTTGATGTGCTGATTAGTTACTCGTTACTTTTATAAAAAAAAATTACAAATCATACCACATCCAATGATAGTCTATCAATGCCAGACCAGACCATCACCAGGTTTTCAGTGTCATTATTGGGCGATTCAAGCGGTATAAGAGACCTCAAGCTCCCCTTCGACCTTTCGCAGTACTGAATGAATGCAGTGAATTGGGAACGATTAGCAAGGCTACTGTTCTATTTCGAGATGGAAGCAAAACACCAAGTTCTTCAACTTCAAATGATTGTAGTGACGGGAATGGTGGTGACCATACCTGGCCCTACTTAGAGTCCATGGCCAAACAGACTATTTCAGCCAAATAAATGTAAAACAGTAATATTCAAACTTTTGACCGCTTTCTTTAATATACACAGTACTTCTACTTTTACTTTCAGTACTTGAGTAGCAATTTTTTAAATACTTTTACTTGCAATACTTAAGTACAAAACATTTTGAATATTTTAGTACTTCCACTTAAGTATGGTGTTTAAAGAACACTTTTACTTCCACTTAAGTCATTTTTTTATATGGTGCTTCTACTTCCACTCCACTCCTCTTCTCCAGTACTTTATACAACTCTGCACATGATATACAAAATATTGTGATGATCAAGCTCTCAAATGCTAATATGGAAATGTTGATAAGCCTATATTTCCTCCTAGAAGTAGGCCTAAAGTGATTGGGAAAACATGCATGTTGCTGTGAAATCTGTATTTCAGAGGTCTGTTGCCTGTGATACAGCAGGACCACCATGAGGATGGTCAGCAAGCAGGAAGTTATCCATGTTTAAATTTGTATTTTATGTTGTATAGAACACTATAAAACACATCAGTCAAGTAAATGACAAGGGCCGTGTCACAAATCACGCATTTGAACACTTCAAAAGAGTAACGTCATTGTTTTGAGTATTGCATAGTAGGCTCACACTCACAACCACTGCCAAACAGTGTGTTTGGTGTGAGTGTACTGTCCACAGTCATGTAGTCACGGCCTATGTAAGAACAAAACAAGACCTGGGGTTCGTTCAACGGCACATTGTTACGCACCGGTGTGTTGCGTTAGCCTAATTGAATGATAAGTTTGCCCGTTACGCTCCACACCGGTGCGCAACATGCTTCTGAGGTAGTTCACTCTCGTTCTGATGGGTGTGTCAGAGGTGTTCACCAATGAGCATCTAGGTGTATCGGAAGCTCTGAGATTTAAAGCGCTAGTGCTAAATACAACACAAATTCATGTTGTGTTGGATTGTCCTCTGGTGACAGCAAAAGCAGTGGTAATATTATCATTTTGTAGCATTCCTAACAATGATACATTTAAACTACTGAGGTTGTTGTCAAGTTCAGCTATTTCCTTGTCTGCCACCACGTGCAGAATGGCCCTCCAGGCTTCCATTGTTGCTGCACTGACGTGACACAACAGTATGTTCAGCCTGACGTCGTTTGCGTTGGGTTCAACGTTATGCTCCGTTACGGCAGTTTTGAATAGCCTCCTGTTTAAGAAGCGATTCCTGTTCAGTTTACTACAATTCCTACCAATGTAAGGTTTAGATCTGTTACTTGGCTCCTTGACAGGCTTGTAGCTTGTAACTCCAAACCACCAGAAGTTGTCCGCCTCGTGTTTTTGATCACAAAAGCTCATTGAAAAGTTTATATTGTGATGCAATGCGCTAATTTCATCCCATTGCAATGTATTATGTTCCATCTTACCCAGTATTCAATTATATTAAGTAATGATTAAGTAATGGGAATGCATGGTTTTATGCAGTGCATGGTACACACACACACACACACACACACAGGAAGGTGTAGATGGAATGGAACATAATGAACACTTTGATACATAATGTATTATGTTCCGTTTTGCCCGTTTTAGTAATGGGAGTGTATAGTTTTATGCAGTGGTGAAGTTTTGTCTTGATTTTTCCTCTCTCTCTCTCTCGCTCTCACACACACACACACACACTCACACTACACACACGCACACACACACACAGGAAGGTGTAGATGGAGTGGAACATAATGAACACTTTGATACATAAACCACACACAACATTGCATTAACCACAGAATAATGATTAACTGACGGCCGTCTTATTTATTGATTAAATAATGATTCATAGGATCAATTTATTACAATTTGCGTCAATTATAATAGATGTCTCAAAACTCTAGATGTTGTAATTTAACATTACAAGTCTTCCAAGAGGACAGTATTACCATTGCAGCATGATTTCTCAGATGCGTCAAGGGATAAATAGCTGTAGAAGCGCACATTTAAAGGAATATTCCACCTTTTTTATGAAAATGAATTATGCACCCCTTTAGCAGAAGTTAAATATGTGGATAAAAGCATTTTGGTCTCAGCATTTTGCTTGCGTTGTCCTAGTCTGGCAACCCCAATTTTACCTTTTTCTTTGCTTTAGCTTAGTATAGGCACTGTAATCTAAAGTAGCCAGACAGCAACTTTTTGGCAACATTACATTTCAGCACCTAAGCTAGCTAAGCTAAAGCTAAAATTGGGGTTGCCAGACTAGGACGACACAGACTGACACCAAAATGATTTTACATATGTAACTCCAGGTATGTCTGTGAATAACCCAATTTTAAGGTGGAATATTCCTTTAAAGCAATCATTCAATGTCATTCAAACATAAGCCTGTTGCATGAGCTTGCCAGGTTCCCACGGGTCAGAGAATTTCTGGGATATCAGGGAATTTCAATAGAGGCTGTTCCAGACAGGGTAAGTCAGGGAATTTGACCAATTGCTCACAGAGACAGGAAATTTTGTTATATCACATAATATCCTACTATATTGTTTCTCAATATTTTTCAATTTAACTGGAATAAATTTACACTCTGTGAGTTGTCAGGCTCGTGCAACCGGGCTATGCATGAATGAAGCTTAATGGTTGCTTTAATTTGATGTGGTGACTACTACATAACATTATGTATACACCTCAACAAAATCAGAAAAGAGAACTATTTAAACATTTTGTACATTCTTTTTTTCATGTAAGCTTTACAAAAGACCACAGAAAGTCCTCCAACTGTCATGGAATCATTCAGATTATTCAAATACCATGGCATATTCCCCCCCCATAACAGATGTGGAAAACATAGCAAGGCAAGCACTGCTAGAGTACTAGTCAGGGACCAATCAGAGCAAAACGAATTGTTCTCAGTGGGAGGGCCCAAGAGTGATGAACAACCAATTGGCTTTGAATGGTTGAAGGCATGTCCAATAGAAAGTCTCAGGTGTATTCAGACCAGTAAAACAGTCAGACCAATCAGAGCAAACAGAAAGAGGACCACGTTCTCAGTGGGAGGGGCTAAGAGTGATGAGCAACCAATCAGTTTTGAATGGTTGAAGGCATGTCCAATAGTTTTTAAGTGCACAGAAAGTATCTGCCTCCTGGGAAGCTATGCTTATTGAGTGGTACAGAAGGCTGGGCATTTTATACAACAGTCATTCATTTAAAAAAAAAAAGTCATATCTTTACCACATCATAATGAAATCCATAACTGACCGGAAGAAATGTCCAATCCACTATTTATCACAAGTATTGGTTACTTATGCATGATTCCAGTCCACTACTAAGAGAGAAGGGGCCTGGTTCAGAAAGCTGACAGTCCAGTATCCATGGGAATGCTCTATTCGGCATTAGTCTAACCATAACAAGCTTACTGTGTGCTGTAGATAGCTAGGTGAACAAAAGAATTTGTGACAGCATGGACTGCATAGCGAAAGTGACGTTAAAGTTGATGCCAACTCAAGAGCAACATGATCTCAGTGCAGCACTAAAGTGGCATTTACGCTAACTCAATAGTACCTTGATCTCAGTGTGGTGCGAAAGTGCTGTTTTTGCCATCTCAATGAGCTCACTTGCATTGGCATCATTGAGTTAGCATTAGCTAACAGTTATACACTATTGTACCAATGTTGTTCCAAATTCTATTGTTCCCCTTCCTATTAAGAGCAGATCACAAGTCTGTGCACAACATGACTGGAATGGCACTGAACTATTATGGTATGCAGTCATCCTTCTCACTAATGATTGTTCCTCAGAGAGAACTTTGATGGGGCTTTACTTCAGTGTGGAATCTTTGGTGTCTCTCAGGATTCAAATCTCAACTTAACCTGATTCCTGCTTCTCAATCTCCTCTACCCTTACCCTTGTGTCGACCTCCTAATCTCCAACACTACCCGAGCGTTGACCTCGTCATCTTCACCTGATTCCTCCTTCTCAACATCCTCTACCCTTACCCCAGGGTCGATCTCCTAAGCTTCATCTGATGCCTCTTTCTCAATCTCCAACTCCCCAGCATTGACCTCCTCATCTTCACTCGATTCCTCCTTCTCGACATCCTCTACCCTTACCCCAGTGTCAACCTCCTCAGCTTTCCCCGATTCCTCTTTCTCTTTCTCAATCTCCTCCAACCGTACCCCAGGATGGACCACCATGTGTCTCTTTAGAGTCCCCCTCTGACTAAAGGCTTTTCCACAGATAGGACACTGATGGGGTTTAATCCCAGCGTGGACCTTCTTGTGGTAGTGAAGACTGCTGCTGCTCATATAACTCTTCCCACATGTCGTACACTGAAACGGCTTCTCCCCGTCGTGGATCCTGCGATGGCATTTCAGTTGAGGGCTGTACCTGAACCGCTTTCCACATATCGGACACTCGTAAGGCCTCTCGCCCGTGTGACTCCTCAGGTGAGACTTTAAGCCGGACTTCTCGACAAACGCCTTCCCACAGAAAGGACACTGATGGGGCTTCTCTCCAGTGTGGAGTTTGTGGTGCTGATAGATGCTGGAGCTACTAGAGAAGGTCTTACCGCAGATAGAACAGTCATAAGGCTTTTCTCCGGTGTGGGTTCTCTCGTGCCTAGCGAGACGTGACCCAGTGCGGAACTTCTTCCCGCAAGTCGGACATTGATGAGTGTTTCCGCTCGTGTGAACTCTCTGGTGTTTCATCAGCGTGAACATCTGAGCGAAAGATTTGCCGCATTCCGTGCACTGATAGGGTTTTTCTCCAGTGTGGACCCTCTCGTGTTTGTCCCGCAGGCCCTTCTGACTGAAGGCTTTGTCGCAGTGAGAACACTGGTAAGGCTTCTCACCGTCGTGAATCATCTTGTGCGTCTTGAGGTTGCTCTTCTGCTGAAAGGACTTGCCACAGACATTACACTGGAAGGGCTTTACCCCAGTGTGGATCTTCTTGTGGAGATTAAGGCTGGAGTTGCTCATGAAGGTCTTGCCACACTCAGAACACCCGTATGGCTTCTCCGAGCTGTGGACCATCTTGTGTTTCTCGAGGTCGGCGATGAGACTGAAGGCCTTACCACAGACAGTACACTGGTGTGGTTTTACTTCTATGTGGGTCTTCATGTGGACTTTGAGACCCGTGATGTTTGTGTAACTTTTCCCACACGTGCTACACACATACGGCTTCTCCCCAGTGTGGCTCATCTGATGTTTCTGAAGGTTCCCCCTCTGACTGAAGGTCTTCCCACACGTCGTACACTCATAAGGTCTTTCTCCGGTGTGGATTCTTTGGTGAGTCTCAAGGTTGGACTTGATGAGGAAGGCTTTTCCACAGACTGAACATTGATGAGGCTTGTCTCCCGTGTGTGTCGTCTGGTGTATCGTTAGGTACGAGCTGCTTGTGAAGCTCTTGCCACAGGTGGTGCATTGGTAAGGCTTTTCCCCTGTGTGAGTCATGTGGTGTCGTTTGAGGAGGCTTATCCTGTTGAAGCTCTTGCCACAGATGGAACATTGGTGGATTTTTCCTCCTGACTGTGAATTGGTTTTGAGAGAGATGCGTAGCTTCTTCTGATTCCATGCGTTACTGTCCTGGGAACGGTTTTGACTGCTTTTGTCAGCGTCTCCTGTAATGTTGGAAAAACCAGCGAAAGTTAGTGTGATTAACGCCAAACTCTCTTGAAATATATTGACAAACAATTCTAAAAAAAAAAGTTTTTTAAAAAGTTGTTTAAATTGTACAACATACCTGCCAACCTTGAAATTTTTGTTTGAGGAGCACCTCGTCGGAAAAAAAACAGCGGTCTAAAACGGCAACCAAATCTGACCCTCCAGGATTTCACGGTTGCAACGCAAATTCAACCAATCTCAGCTAAATCAGTGCGGCCTGAATCATGAATCACTGTAACTTTTCCGCAGGTTTCTTGAGATTTAACTTCAGTCCTTACGAGCAGAGCATTAATCCTGCTACTTGTTTTTGGGGTGTAAAAATATACAGTGCATCTTTCCACAACAAACTGTTTGATATTTTTTGGTACGGTGTCTTTTTGAAATACCATAGGTCACTCTGGTTTGTATGTCACTTTGATTTGTGCAAATATTGTTCTATACCCATTGCCTGTATTAGACAAAGTGTATTTTGCAGGAGCCAAAATTTGTTCTCAAGTAAAACATCAGGAAGATTGGTTTCTAGTACACAGTTTACTAGAAACCAGTCTTTATTTTTAAAAGGTACAATGTGTAACGTTTTTACTGTTCAATATCAAAATATGCTTTACCTGTTGACAAGCTTGTCCTTTCTCATAAATATTAACCACCACTATTAATTCCGTATGAGCATATTGGCCTGAAATTTCGCATTCCACACATTAACTTGGGTAGACTCTCCATGTAATGGCGCCATCTTGGAATACGGAAGCTGAAAGCGGTCATATCGTTCGCGTATTTGCTATAGACTGACAATAGACCGACATCCCCATGCAGGCTTCCGTAGCTGTAAACGTAATTTGCGTTGCGTTACGCTTAATTTCTCTCGAAGGCTACACATTGGGGCTTTAAGAGGTTTCCAAATGTTTATTATTACTTCAGCATGATGACAACTGCCACCAACTTAAAACTCTATGTGGAGAAAATATTTGATATTACCACCATTCTGAAACATCTACAAACGATCAAGAAGTGCTTTCTCTGCTACATATTCTGGATTAAACATACGGCTATACTTTCTGACATTTTGTGTCTTGTGTGTGTTTTGAGCCTAGCCTGGTGATCGCCAAATTAAAATCACAATTGATATTTGGTCTGGAGACCCACCTATTGCTTTTCTTGTAGCGGAAGCGTCATTTACAATTGTCCAGAGTCGATTGGGCGCTACAATTGTCTATCATAGCGTCTGTACATAGCTCAGAGCCAATACCAGAGCCACCACATGACGTAAAATGTCCCTTTAACTGTAGGCAAACTCACTAGATTTGCAAGCTTTTAAGTGTCAATGCGCATCAGCAGCATATTTCAAAATGTACGTTTGCTACACAAACTGCGTTAAGGTTGGCAGGTTTGTACTAAATTACACAGAAACATCTATGACTTACCAGTAGGAGAGTAATTTTGGTCACTGTCGCTGTCTGATTCTCCTTCATCTTTTATTTCGACAGATGATATTGTTTCATCATTGAAGGTGGAGGTTGATTTTGTGGATGTTTCCGGTTCTGATTCCTCTTCCTCTTTCTGAATGACGAAAAGGTAGTTCTGAGGAAACTCGTCGCATTCTTCTTCCACATTCTCTTCCTTCACCGACACGGGGAGTTCTGACGCTTCAGACGACATTTCAGACGACTCCAGCTTTTGGAGCAGCTGCAAGAAAATAGCAGACAACAATAAATTGAAGTTAATTAAATTCTATTACATTAATTATATTCTAATTATATTCTATTTCAACATCAGGGAACAGGATTACCAGGAGTGGTGTGCAGTACATGACAAATATCACAGTTAACCTTGAGTCAGGTAGACCACCTGTAGTCCATTAATTAATCAGGTTCTGGTGATGTGGTCAATTGGCCATGTATGGACAGTAGTACATCAGGCTTAGCCACACAAGTAGCAGCACCTGCAGCTAATTAATTAATTGTGGGAAGCAGTAGTGTGTGCTGCACTGTGTGCTGGGGCACAAGTAAGCAATAAATCCCGAGAGGCCGGTGTAAATGCTGGTTTTAGCACGGGTTTATTGCGCTTCTAAAACTGTTACCACGTTAACCGGCAATTGTTTCATTAAGGGAAAACATAACCACGAGAAATATAGCAAGTTATTCCTTGATACCAATTCCTCCGCCAAAAAACATACTTCCTCTTACTGAATGGTTGCCAAGTAACGCATAAGCGCTGCTCCATTCACTTTCTTACGGCGCAGCAGTTTAGAACGAAATGCGGTTGGAGCCGTGCTAAATGCCTAATTTACAATGGCATCGAACGCGTTTTCAACCAATCACAATCGAGGACCGGAACTATCAGTTTTAGAAGCAGTATGTAGCACATGTAGCATATCAGTAGGCCATTACGGAAATGGCTGGGTCTGACAAAGCACCTGGAGCTGAGGTTCCAGCAGATTGGCATTATCGGTGCCTTCAACATTTCTACATACAGAATTTCAGCTCCTCCCATCCCGCCTTAGATTTAAATTACCAGTTTTATCCCTTCTGCTATCAGGGAAATTTACAAAACTGAATTATTAAATTATTTTTTAATGTATTTATCAATGAGATGCACTGATGCACTTTATATGTCCGCTTCCAATGGACACTATTAGTCCTATCTGTGTTCCTAATTGCCCGTCCTGTTGTGGTCTGATGTGTTTTAATGTCCACTATGTTGTATGTTATATTTTAATGAAGTTGTTATATAATAAATTACATTTGGACAAGAGTGTGCGGTACCCTCTCTTAATTGAATGACTATCCGCTACCTGCACCTCAACACTGGTGTGCGTTGGCTTCCTCCGCCGAAAATATTTTAATGAAGTGCCAACTCACTTGTCTGCACACCAAATCTACCTCCGGGTGTAAATAAAGTTATCAAATCAAATCAAAACATTTTGGGGCCACAGAGGCAACAGAGAGACGACTCTGAAATCTTCAGCCACCTTCAGATGCTTGCCAAGCAGTTCTCAGTCATCAAAGAGAGGGCACTTCTCCAAGAATGGGAGACATTCAAATCTGGTTATGATGAGCTGGCATCTTCTCTACCCAAACCCGTCCCTCCTTTGTGCAATCGCCCTCAAAATACCTGTGTCCAGTGTCAATTGCCCTCAAAATACCTGTGTTAATTACGAGAGGGACTTCTCAGCCATGAATAGGACAGGGTGAGTCTGTAATCAGCTTAGATCATATCGGAAGTTTAGATGATAGCTGTGCTTAAAAGTCTAATCATATTTATCAGCCAGCCTAGTACGGATTGCTTATTTATTTATTAGGCTATATTTATTGCTCCACCTTACCATATATTGCTTACTTAGTATATTTATTTATTTATGTATTTCAAACTTCTCTGTGTTGCATGTGATAAAATTTGAATATGTTTGAATATGTGTAAGTACAAGAAGGTCAAGTTTATTTTTGTTGTTTTTTGTTTGGGATTTATATTCATTTTCCTTAGCCGGCTATGTTTTGTAATATCTGAATATGTCTTGGAATTTATTTTGGGGTTTAATTTGATTTAGTATTTAGTTATGCTGGCTGATTGATTGACATGATGTAAGCTAATTGGGTTGGCTAACTGTTGCACAGGGACACTAATAGGTGTCGCACACACACCCAATTCAATGGACCTCACACAAGCTCGTGGTCACGCTACCACCGCGAGCTAGAGTTACACGCAGCTACATCTTTACAAACATCTCTCTTAAGCTCACTCCTTTAAGGGTACATGCGGCCAGCGAGTTTGATGGTGGATATGGTGAACATGAAATAATTAAGATGAACGACGAAGCGAAATAAAATCCATCTGTTAAAATATAAGAACCTAAGGCCTTGTCTACTTACTGGAGTGAAAATATGTTTGTGATGCATGTCTGACCTACGGTGTGGTGAAACCAAAGACAAATTTCCACTTATGGATAATAATTGTAATGGTAATCGTTAATTCTCTCCATGTGTAGATAAAGCCTAATCTCAGGAATAGTCTTCAGGGTGACCGCCTTACATGAGGATTAAGATAAGTTCATGTGGATAGATCAGGAATCTGTGCAAGCAATGTCTGCAAGGCTAATGAAAGATTTCACCAGATCCTCACTCCGTGGTGACGTCGCGTCGTGGTGACTGTAGTCAATGTTGCTTTGGCCCTCCTGTAGAGTAGAAATATGACTTCAGCCTTTTAGGTTCTCAGCACTACAAGACAATGTGCTCGAGTTGACCCCCATTGCAAACGTTTTTCATGTCATTCAAGATTGCAGTCAGAGACGAGCAAAATTGCATTTGCTGATGCTCTGGAGCGGGTTACCCTCCAAGAAAAGGGAGTTTATGCTTGTACAAGCAAAGTGTCATGACATCCGGCCAAGATATAGCCACTGTAAGTCACCAGATCCTCATTCCTCAAGACCTATTTTCATGGGCTGATGAAGATGTAGCGCACATCGAAATGTTAGTCATTATGTTTTGCACAATTTAATAAAAGTTAAAAAGTCATCTGTGTTGCACCGACACCCTCTCCCTTCATAGTAATTCGTCCTGCTCTGGTTGCACCAGATTTGACTACCACAGAAGCGCGAAGAACACTTCTCTTTGTTACGTGGACAACATAAACTTTAAGCAGTGGGTGGGTGGGTGACAACTGCTAGGACTGCTCTACAGAACAACACCATGCCTACAGAGGAACACATGGAGTTACTGATTGAAAAAGCAAACCAACTGTCTGCTCATCATTTCACAGCAAAACATCAGAGCAATCACTTGCACCAGCTGAAGAAACTCATATGAGTGCATCATACTTCTCGACTTGGCTGAGAACTAGGCTACTCTTAACTCAGACGAGTGCATCATCATATTTCTTGACTTCGCCAAGAACTAGGCAACTCTTTTGTCGTACAAGATGCTACCCAGGGATATTACTGGGACACTGCCAGTGTACCCTTCATGAACTTTCGTAATATATGACAAGGAAGACAAACTGTAGAGATGTCCAAGCATGACAACAGTTGTGTACACTTTTCTGTGCAGGATCATTGAAGTTAAGAAAATGCAGTCCACTCTGAGGAAAATCCACTATTTCAGTGATGGTGCTGCTTCCCAATATAAAAACTGTAAAAGATTGATCAGTTTAATGCATCATTCCTCTGACTTCAGTGTTTTTGCAAAAAAATAACTTCTTTGAAACATCACATGGCACAACAGCCACTACTTTGCTTTGCAGTGGCATTACTGAAGTTAAGAAAATACTATCCTCCACTCTGAGGGAAATTCACTATTTCAGTGATGGTGCTGCTTCTCAGTACAAAAACTTTCAAAAGTTTCATCAATCTATCTAGAATTGCATAACCTCTCTGACTTCAGTATTTCAGTAGAATGGAACCTCTATGGAACGTCACATGGCAAAACTCCATTGTGATGGAATAAATCTCCATTGTGATGAAATAGGCGACACCGTAAAGCGAGAGAGGGTGCACAAGCAAGCCTGAAGGCTGACGTTACCCACCACATCATAACCTCTGAAGACCTCTTCCAATCAGCAGATGGCCTGCCTCTCGTTAACTTAAACAAGGCTGGAATCAGCTGCACTGTCTGCTGATGCATCAGCTGAAGGAACAATTTAACTCAGATGAGAGATGAGCAGCAGAGATGTGCGTTATAAATGATTGTCTACTCTAAAGCATGGCACAACAGCTGTTTACACTTTTCTGTGAAATGTGTAGCGTCATTCCTGAAGTAAAGAAAATGCTGCCCACTTTTTCAGTGAACGGGCTGCATCCCAATATAAAAGCTGCAAAAGATTTGTCAATCTAATCCCAAAAAAATAGTTCCATGAGACAGTCATAATAACCTGGAATATCTCCATTGACTCTTTAATTCTAGTAAGTATTCCACATTGCAAAGGTAATCACAGTACCAGGTACCAGAAATAATCACAGTTTCAAGCACTCGAGGTCAGCTGTGTCTGGAATTCCTGGATTTCTAGTCAAGTAGTCCACTAAAATTACGCTAAAGCCATTCCATTTTTATTATTTTTATTTTTTATTTCTCAGTAACAAATTGAACGTTTCTTTTATCTGTTTGGTTACTGGTGTTGTCCTCTTTGTAGTGCTGCAACCTCCCTGTCTCTGAGACAAACTTCTCCCTGATGGAGATAAAGAAACCTAACCTAGCAAGCGTCTGCCTCTCGTTAACTTGAACAAGGCTGGAATCAGCTGCACTATCTCGCTTTTTCTTTCTAAATGCCATTTCACTACATGCTTTACGGCAGTAATTCAATGTATGTGATAAACTCTTGAATCTTGCTCACGCATGAGCTCAACACTGGCCCTAAATAAGTGATTTAGGAATAACTGATGTACTGCTGTAAGTAAATTGAAGGCAGAACTAAAAGAATTAGGCCTATAAGAAAGAAACTTCAGTGTGTTATCTGTGGGATTTTGGGTGAAATAACTGAATATATTTTTTTAATAGTAGTAGGCTAGTATGGCTGGCAATGCAGAAATTGGACAAGATGATTGTTTGAATTGATATGGAGACACAAAATGTTTGGCCTTTGCTTGTTGGAACAAACTGCAGTGTCAGTCTCATTGTTTTATCAAAGCAGATTTGCACCTGCAGCTGAAAGCAATCAATCAATCCACCAGGTGATGGCAGGCAGCAATCAATCAATCAATCATTCCAGTCCAATGTGACATGCATGCATTCTTTTTTTTCCAAAATTACTCCTCATAAATTCTTTCAAAAGTATATGAGAATTCATGCATGGTTACAGTGTCTACAACCTTATTTGCTGGGAAAGATTATGAAGCAGGTGGATCACCTCTTTTGGTGTCTTGTGTTTCTGACTGATTGCATTTTGTGAAACACTGCTTTATTAAGCTTAGTAGCAGTTAACCTGCCATGGAGCAGGTTAGTTTGGGAGCATAATGTTACCCCAGCAACTCAGCTGAGCAAGAGTAATGGGCAGAACTCGCACTAAAACTAGCGCGGCTTATCGAAATTGGCGCGGCTGTGCAGATAGCTTCATTGATGGAATAGTTCCACTCAGGCTTCTTCAGCAACGTCTGACAACATCTGTTTTGAGGACCCCTCGTTGTGTCCTGCCCAATTCGACCAGTATGTGCCACAGACAGATGTGTTTGAGCCACCCGACTCATTGTACGTTTGGATGCATATTGGTTTGAACAGCGGACCGTGTGCGGTGTATCAAGTTCGATGTTAGAGTGTCCTTTGGTCTAATTACAGAGCTATTTCTAAATATCTGGCGAATACAGCATTCCAAGATAATTTTACCACGACTGGCAGCTATTCTTTAACTGCCTTTTCCTAACTTTTATTTTGGATAATGATAGCCTACCAGGCCTAGCCATCTCTTCTCCTTACATTCAGTCGCGCAACACATCACAGACTTTTGCACCAGGATAAGAAATAAGAAATTCTTCTGGTGTGTCCAAGCCGTGTAGGCTAACGAATGACTCAAATATACTGCTTACGGAGTAACTTTATCCTATTGTTTATGCTAGCCGTGCTGTCAGACTGCTGCATAACGTTATGTTAACGTTACCTACCTGCAGTTGCGCCACCAATGAATGCTTCAACTGAGAGGTCCAAACACCGCACGTCGTTATCCAGCTGAAGTCAGAAAAATACTTTCCCGTGCACCTTTTCCGGCGTTAGAGCACAGAGACCTCCATTGTACAGAAAAAATACTTTTTCTCTTGCAGAAATCCTACATTCTTCCTGGTCAATACTTGGAAAATTCACAGCCTGTGCTGTTTGGTTGGTTGCATTACTTCTACGACTGACGTTTCAAAGGTCCAGATGCGCCTATGAGCTACTGACATCTAGTGGACGGGATGAGAATTACTGTAGCTGCACTTTGGCAAAATACTTTTACATTATGATCCCGATCTGCATTCAACAATTAGACTTCTATTTATATATTAACTATTTATTCATTTATTCATCCATTCATTTATTTTTAAAAATAAATATGTAGCTGAAGAAAAATACTGAAAAACTGTTTGTTACCGTTTGTTAGTTACACCATAATCACAACTGTTGTTTGACCACGTCTGTTTTTATTGTACCTCTCAATATCAACAAAATGGTACAGTTTTGTTTAAATTAGGTATGGACAAATCAGAGAACTAACAGAGAATTTAAAAAAAAATAACAATAACAAAACAAGATGCATTGCATCTAAATGCATTTAAATGTCTGTTATAGCTTTTTGGATAAGATCTCTTCATATTTATATGTTCTTTTTCCCTCTCTCTCTCTCCTTTATCACCCTGCGTGTTGCGCGACCTGATGGACACTCAGATGACTGGCTGTGACAAACACTTATCACCCGGTGGAATGGAATACTGTTTTCTGATTGGCTGTCAGGGTGTCCGTTATTTCTAGATAACAGGACACCTGAGGCATTGTTGGGTTAAAAAAGTTTCACCAGCGTTCTATATCAATGCTCTTTAGAATGCAGCCTTGCGGATCTTCTTTCATTTGAAAATAGTACCCCAACCGAACAGGATAACTTCTTTCTAAACGGAGCCACGTGTTTCTTTTATGTTTTAAACACTTGCTTACCATCTATACGTTTTAGTTGCAACCGGGTGATAAGCGGGATAACGGCCTTCGAGGTGTCCCGATATCAGAGAAATAATGGACTTCGCGTAGGTAAACAGCCCTTCGGCTTCGCCGTCGGGCTGTTCTTTGCCTTCGCGTCGTCCATTATTCTTCTGATATCGGGACACCTCGGCGGCCGTTATCCCTTACATATCGCAGTCGGGACACAGGTAAGGGAACGCTCGCTCCTTCAGGTGCCTGGAGGCAAAACCACTGTAACGGTGCATTATGTTGAACCTAACGAAAACAATGTCGGGCTGAACACGTCAGGGTCACGTCAGTGCAGCAACAATGGAAGCCTGGAGGGCAGGGCCGTCGCAACAAGGCAGGCTGAAAGGGGCCCCCAAGATTGACTGTTTAATCATTTTAGTAGTTAAGTTGGTGGTGTTTTTCAACAAAAAATGACTTTAAACTGGAGTTAGACAACTGTACAATACAAATAATTATATTGATGATGTTTGAAAATTATAACAATGTGGTTCGTGTAAGTATTTACGGGGAGTGAAGGGCCCCTATTTCCTGTTTGCTTGGGGCCCCCAAGTACCTTGAGATGGCAGTTACAAACACCTTATCGTAGTCGGGACACAGGTAAGGGAACGCAACGAAAATAATGTCGGGCTGAACACGTCAGTGCAGCAACAATGGAAGCCTGGAGGGCCATTCTGCACGTGGCGACAGACAGACAAGGAAATCGCTGAACTTGACAACAACCTCAGTAGTTTAAATGTTTCATTGTTAGGAATACTACAAAATGAAAATATTACCACTGCTTTTGCGGTCACCAGAGGACAATCCAACACAACATGAATTTGTATTACAATTAGCACTAGCGCTTTAGATCTCAGAGCTTCCCATACACCTACAGTACATGCTCATTGGTGAACACCTCTGACACACCCATCAAACGAAAGTGAACTACCTCACCTTGTCATTCAATTAGGCAAACGCAACGCACCAGTGCGTAACGATATGCCGTTGAATAGACCCCTGATGAACCCTGAGATGGCTGGTGGTCGGAACACAGTAAGGGTACGCTCGTTCCTACAGGTGTGTCCTCGTTATCACCCTGTGTGATGCGTAACCTGATGGACGCTGAGATGACTGGCGGAGACAAACACCTTGTCACAGTCTGGACACGGGTAAGGGTACGCTCGCTCCTTCCGTTGCGTCCTCTCGTGGCTTGTATCCTCGATCACCCTGTGTGTTGCGTAACCTGATGGACGCTGAGATGACTGGCGGAGACAAACACCTTGTTGCAGTCGAATACACACACACACACACACACACATAGATAGACACACACACACATGTATTCTCTATCACGCTGCGTGTTGCGTGACCTGATGGACACTCAGGTGACTGGCGGTGACAAACACCTTGTTGCAGTCGAAACACACACACACACACACACACACACACACACACACACACACACACACAGACACACAAGCTGCTTATTGTTGTTATAGTTACCATTCTGAAAGGCATTCATATGGAACGGTAATCAGTTATTAGATGAGTATTTTTTTGGAACTACTTCCAAAGTAGCCAGTTATCTGGGAAAAATGGTCACCTAGCAGCCAATCAGAGAAGAGAATGGCGTTCTGAAGGGAGATAACACCTTGTATCCTCTATCACGCTGCGTGTTGCGTGACCTGATGGACGCTCAGGTGACTGGCGGTGACAAACACCTTGTCGCAGTCTGGACACGGGTAAGGGTACGCTCGCTCCTTCAGGTGCGTTTTCTCGTGGCGCTCCACGTCCTCCCTCCTCAGGAACGCCTTGCCACAAGTCCCACACTTGTGCGGCTTGACCCCCGTGTGGATCCGCAGGTGACGCGTGAGCGCCTGTCTCTGGGAGAAACGTTTGCCGCATTCATCACACGCGTGCGGACGTTCCCCCGTGTGTGTGTTTTCGTGTGCCGCCACGTGACTCGCTGTCACAAACCTCTTGTCGCAGTAGGAGCAAGCGAAGGGGCGCTCACCGGTGTGGAGTCGCTCGTGCACGACGAGGCTCATCTTCTGCGTGTACGACTTGCCGCACTGGCCGCACGTGAAGGGCTTCTTGCCTGTGTGAGAGCGCTCGTGAACTTTGACCTGAGCCTTGGTGCGGAAGTGTTTCGGACAGATGGAGCAGGGGTAGATTTTGGATTCGTCCTCCGGGTCTGTGTGTATGTTTGAGGTTGAAGGGTCCACGTGTGTGTCTCTGTGTGTGTTTGAGGTGGTAGGGTCCCTGTCCATGTGTGTGCGTGTGTTAGTGGTTGTAGGGTCCCTTCTCTCGGTCTGTGAGGTCGATTTCCTGACAGAAGGTTTTCTGCGGGTCCTTCTGGACTTGGATTCGTGGTCAGATTCTTTTCCTGTTTGAACAAACATACACATAATTTTATATTAGTTATTTTGTCTGAACTCTGTGTGTGTGTGTCTGTGTGTTGTACATATGTATTTAGAAATGGCCTGTATGTGTGTGTGTGTGTGTGTGTCTGACTGAATCTTTGCATATTCCGCTCAATTAGTGTTATGGTAACCATACATTTTGCTTCGAACAAGGGTCTAGAGGGTCTATTAAAATGACCTGATATTCCAGAAACCCCATCATGATCACAACAACCACCAGCATCCTCTTTCTCACCTGTGCCATCCTCTCTAATGTCTGCGGTCGGGCTCTCTGACTCTGGAGTAGACGACTGAGCGGAACCCTCATCAGCC
>JAODXP020002409.1:0-7500 GCA_027497455.2 Sardinella longiceps | reverse complement strand
TGTACAAAAGGCTTGTTCACCAAAATGCTTAAAATTACTTGAAATTTCAAATGGCTGTACTTTTGCAACCATTTGTGATACAGACTTACTATTTCAGATTCGAGCATAGGTTGAGTATACAAACAACTGTAAAAAAAATTTCAGATTTTTCAGAGAGGGTGACCGGTCCGTCACTGGTTGATGCCCAATGTCATGTTTTCCTGTGTATTCTCAATGGCAAGTGTGGAAGCGGGGTCAAGACTTGGTCAGTTCTCAAACTCCATTCAATACAACACAATTTTCTCACCAGACTCAAACAATTATACTACTACTAATAACTGTATTAAATCATCCACTGAAAAAAAAAAGTCATGTCAGACTGCATTACATCTTCTAGAGGTTCTCCAGGGATTTGTCTGAGGCTCACTATCTTATTGGCATCACTTGATGTATCTGTGTGTGTGTGTGTGTGTGTGTGTGTGTGTGTGTGTGTGTGTGTGTGTGTGTGTCTCCTTATGTGCAAGTATAGATCAATTTATTAGATCCTGTGTGTGTTTTACCTGTAGTACTTTTAAGGTGAACTGTGTAGCCTTTTCCAGGTCCAGACAAGCCTGCTTGTGGTCCATCGTATCAATATGCAAAGATGCGTTATTTACCTACAAACACACACACACACACACACACACACACACACACACACACACACACACACACACACACACCTCTAGATTGATCAAGGAAAAACTGAGGCACTTCGATCTACAACCTGGGATGTAGCCTACCATAGTGATGTTTACTGATCTCCAAACATGCCCTTCATGACAATAATCAAAATAACATTCAGTGGATTTGTGAGGGGTGCCAAATATCAAGCCAATCCAATTTTCACGACACAGTAAACTCATTTGCAATTTATTTCTGATTCTGAATAAAAAAAGGGGACCAAATCACGTTTGCCAAAATGGGTTAACAACATACACCTCCCTAACAAACGTTAGAAAACGTTCAAGCCCCGCAACGTTATGTTTCCACTTCAAAATTAACATCCTGATTAGTAATAGTAGCAACTCTGAATTTTACAGTCTACTCTAATAACTCATAACGTGTCTCTGTTGTGATCGGGTTGTGATTTTGTGTTTATCCCACATGACGTTAACGTTAGTTTAAAAAAAAAAAACACCCGTGTAACTTTACTACCTGAACGCGAGACCCTATCAACATAAGCACAGAAATGTGCTTTAATTAATTTTACCTGTTGTAGTTGAGAGTTTGTAAACTGGAGATAAAACTCGTGTTGTCTTCACGTTCACATGTTTCCCTGATGTTTTCATTAGCGTTGAGTGGCTTCTTCGCCAGCCACATTCGAAAGGTTTGGCACCCATTTACAATATTAGCGCCCTCTTGCGTTATGGATGCGTGAGTGAGAACCCTCCACTTTCTGTCCCAAGACCCTAGCTTTTCCTTGTAGCCTACAGACGTTTTGCCTTTCCAATTTCAGATTTCACTTCTCTTCAGTTTTTGTTTCAACTCAGTAATATTTCCTTCTCTAAATGCACACCTTTTCCGATAACGCATTTTAAAGCATAGTCTTTCAAGTGCTTTTGACACACATGGCTTACTAGTTGGATATATCTTAATATAGATACATATTTTGTCTTCTAGTAAACCCAATCTAGTTATTCTTCATTCTAAAAATAATTTTCCTTTTACAACTCGCTCAAAAGTAGCCAGCTTTTACTTTTTTTAATCTCGTGGATAGATACTGAATTCCCACCCAGCTCGATAGGTGGCGATAGCGGGCAAGTGATCAGTGGGCGGAATGGAGAGGAAGCCTCGTTCAAAACATCATCATGAGTTGGATGAGTCTGACAGAGAGTTTGACTTCACTTTTTTTGTCGCATCAAACAAAACAGATAGAGCGTTTTTTGTAGCATTTGCCTACTTTTTGAGATTACTTAATACACAGGTGAGGTGTTGCTGCATCCTTAGGTTAACCAACGTATTCTTCGTCGTTTTTGGGGTTGTTTTGGGCACTGTGCGCAACATTAACGTAGCCTGGTCGCAGCTCTTCGGGCTACGCGTAGCTTCATGCTAGGATGTTGGATCTCGAGGCAACGTTATTGTTTTTGTGAGATGTCTCAGCCACGGATTAAGTATCTTGACACGGCTCTGACTACAAGTTGAAAACATGGCGGATAGACATATTTGTGTAGTCTGTGGAAACACCAAATTGACTTTGCATTCCTTGCCCTATAATGAGGAGCAGAGGAAAAAATGGTTGGAATTTGTCTATGGAACTCCACCCAAGAGGTATAACTGCGCGCGATTTCTGTGTTCGGACCATTTCAGCCACAGTGACTTTTTGAATTTAGGTGAATACAGCAGAGGTTTTGCTTCAAAGTTGATCTTAAAACCTGGAGCTGTACCCACGCAACGATCAACAACCACAGGCTCACAGTCTGTAAGTAACGTTAGAACATTCCCAGCAAACAACATACGATAATCAGGGGTTAAAGTGTGTGTGTGGGGGGGGGGAATTAAGTATATCACTCCATTCTTCTTCTATAAATTTTTGTGCCGATACAAAGCTTGAGAGTTCCCCCTCCTGCCAAATCCCATTTTAACCACTGACGATAATTATAGTTTTTTTTTTCAAGACAATAAACTGGTCATGGCCTTAAAACCATTATGGCGCCACCATAAATTATCTTAAAAATAGATAACATCTTTTTGTGTTACAACAAGGCATCAATAATTTATTTATGTAATTATTTATCAATAATTAATCTATTCTATAACATATTCTTATTGTTAAGCTTTTATAACAGTTTTATATTTTTGCTATACACTGGGTAGAGTGATCACCTAATTCATATTGCAAGAAGATTATTAGCGTCATGCCTTTACCCGTCTTTTTTGTTTGGCTTGCAGAATCCTAGAAGTCGGCCTTTGGATGGCTGTGTCAATGTCGATGTCTCTCCAGCAGGTCGGCATCAAGCCTGTGCTAACCTGGAGAAGGCTACTCTTGCCATCATGAAAGTCTTAAAGGTATCCACCTTATTATGCCGTCGTAAAAGTAGGTCTTATCAAAGGAAGACATTTTCCCGATGTTTGACGTGCTAATAGACCCAAAAATACGCGCATCCTTATTATGCTCGGTTAGCCTAGAACTCTTGATGTATCCTAGTGATAGCAAATTGAATTTGCTTAGCAAGTACGTCTAGCAATGAGCCATAGGCCATAAGTTGTATTCAGACATCGGTGATGTTTAGCCAATCACAACGCTCTATGTAGACGGGGAGTCACTGGGTGGGCTGTTTGAATCGAGCATTATTACATACTGTATGCCCCAATCAGCCTGATCCTGTTTAGGCTATTTATTGATCTAAGTGCAAGTCTGACTGGGAGTGGTTTAGGTTTTTTTTTTTTTTTTTTTTTACTGCATTGTCTTTTTAACCACTGATGCAAACCAAATATAAACTGAACTCCCTCTCTCTCTCTCTCTCTCTCTCTCTCTCTCTCTCACACACACACACACACACACACTTAAGCAATATCTCATGAGTCTACCCCCAAACAATAACAACAAATTATTTACTGTGCCTTTAAAGGAATAGTTCACCTCTTGATGAAAATTGGTTATTCACCCCCTTACCTGGAGTTACATATAAGAGCATTTTGGTCTCAGTGCATGCGTTGTCCTAGTCTGGAAACCCAAATTTTACCTTTAGCTTAGCATAGGCACTGGAAAGGAAAGTTGCCAAAGAGTTGCTATCTGGCAACTTTGCATTCCAGCGCCTATGCTAAGCTAAAGCTAAAAAATGGGGAAAATTTGTGATGCCATACTAGGAAAACACAAGCACTGAGACCAAAATGCTTTTACCCACATATGTAACTCAGAGTAAGGAGGTGAATAACCAATTTTCATAAAGAGGTGGACTATTCCTTTAATGAGTGCTCTGTCTGTCTGTCTGTGTAGGCAAAGCCTGAGTGTCTGGTGTTGCCACCTGTGGAGAGTACGCCTACTGAAGCAGTGGATCCCAGTCCTGCGGAGAGTACACCTGCTGAAGCAGTGGATCCCAGTCCTGCGGAGAGTACACCTGCTGAAGCAGTGGATCCCAGTCAAGTCTGCAGGCAACTGGAGAAAGCCACTGTATCCATTTTGAAGATACTACAGGTGAGATTGGGCAGCGGAACTGGACCGCCTGGGTCTAGCCAAAAATTGTTGAATACCCTAAACCTTTAATGACTTATTTGTGATCTGGTGGCAAAGGGGATGATTTTTTTTTAGTCTTAGTTATCATAGTATTGAAATGAATTAATTTCCGATTAAAATTAATGTGATTTGGATGGATTTTGGAGAAAAATGTGCACAGCCAGTTCACTTCAGTCAGAACCAAGAAGGCGAAACTAATACCACAGATTCTTCAGAAGCCAGATATGTCGTGGTAGTTCATGTCTATGGGAGCAAATTGTATAGACTTGTTTCACACCTGAACATTCCGAGGTTCTAAAAGCATTCCATGGTAGTAAACTGAACATTCTACCATTGAAATGCATTGGATTTATGCCTCTTTCTGACTTGAAAAAAATGGGTAATAATATTTAAAATAAGACTAATTTCACTTTCTTTCAAATAATACACATTTGAAGCGCGCAAATTTGGAGGTCCCGAGTAGATAAAAGTGGTTTTACATTTATGTGCATGAAGCTTCAATCTATTCGTGACCTCCCAATTTGTGTGCTTCAAATGTGTATTGTTTGAAGGAAAGTGAATTTAAACATGTTTGAAATGTTATTACCCATTTTTTTCAAGTCAGAAAGAGGCATAAATCCAATGCATTTCAATGATAGAATGTTCAGTTTACTACCATGGAATGTCGGAATGTTCAGGTGTGAAACAAGTCTATTGAGTCTTATGTGTTGAGATGTACCCTATGTGTTTGTGCAGACTGTTAGATGGCTGAAGAATGAACAATGTGAGAATAAGATTCTCCAACAGAACTTAGCAGAGCAGGTGGAGGCAAACCAACAGCTGCAGTTGAAGACCAACCAGCTACAGGAACACCTGGAGGACAAACAGAAATTACTGGCTCAAGCCCACAAGGTGTGTGTGTGTGTGTGTGTGTGTGTGTGTGTGTGTGTGTGTGTGTGTGTGTGTGTGTGGGGGGGGGAAATCAACCAGCTACAGGAACACCTGGAGGACAAACAGAAATTACTGGCTCAAGCCCACAAGGTGTGTGTGTGTGTGTGTGGAAATCAACCAGCTACAGGAACACCTGGAGGACAAACAGAAATTACTGGCACAAGCCCACAAGGTGTGTGTGTGTGTGTGTGTGTGTGTGTGTGTGTGTGTGTGTGTGTGTGTGTGTGTGTGTGTGTGTGTGGAAATCAACCAGCTACAGGAACACCTGGGGGACAAAGAGAAATTACTGGCACAAGCCCACAAGGTGTGTGTGTGTGTGTGTGTGTGTGTGTGTGTGTGTGTGTGTGTGTGTGTGTGTGTGTGTGTGGAAATCAACCAGCTACAGGAACACCTGGAGGACAAAGAGAAATTACTGGCACAAGCCCACAAGGTGTGTGTGTGTGTGTGTGTGTGTGTGTGTGTGTGTGTGTGTGTGTGTGTGTGTGTGTGTGTGTGTGTCTATAGGGGTGTGTGCGGTGGTAGCATAGTGGTTAAGGACCCTTACTGTAGTGGGGTAGTAGTCTGCAAGTAGTGGGTCTGAATCCTGGCTGCCATAGTTGTGCCCGTGAGCAAGGCACTTAACCCTACGTTGCTCCAGGGAGATTTGCCCTGAAGTGATAGATAGTTGACAATGTAAGTCGCTTTGATAGATAGTTGACAATGTAAGTCGCTTTGAATAAAAGCGTGTGCTAAATGCATAAATGTAAATGTAAATGTAAATGGGGGAGGGCGGGGTGTATGGTTGTGTGTTTAGGGAAAATTAGTTAACTTCAGTAATCGGCATTCAACCTGCAATTCCAATGGCAATTCCCCTAGGGGGTGCTCACGAGAAAATCCTAAAACAATGGGGGCCTATGTAGCTAAATGCTAAAATATTTTTTTTTGTGTCCAAAATATCATAGATTCGAGTTCATTTTTAGCAACGTAAACATCGATTTTTATATCAAAAATGAAAGGTATGAACACCTACTGTACGTCCATCACGTTTCTCATACTGAGAGCAATTTTTACCTCAAACTCGCTAGGATTATGCTACTCTATTCAAGTGAATGGCCATAGACCGGCATTCATTTTGGACTTGCTCGCGCGCGCCCTCTCGTTGCAGTACCACCGGAAGTATTTTGAGAGTGATCGTTCTTAGCCTGACATAGCCCGACCATAATACTGCTGTTCATCCGTATTCATGGTCTGGAGGTTCTTTAACCTGACGCAATTATACTGCGGGGGGGGGGCATTCACTTCTGGTTTGAAACGATTGGACAGCTCGTCTAATCAGCTTCGCTTATTGGCCGGTAGACTCTCTACCGATGTAAACACGCCCCAGAGGACCGTGCCCAGACCATGATACGTATGAACATTCGTATTATGGGCGGGCTATGTCAGGCTAGATCGTTCTCCCCTTATTAAAATTTCTCTGATAACACTGTGTGTGTCTTTGCCTCTATGCAGACTGTTGAGGTCTTGAAGGAAGAACAAGGTCAGATTAATAGCATCCGGCAGAGCTTGATGGAGCAGGTGGAGGCAAACAAACAGCTAAAGCTGAAGATCGATGAACTACAGACACAACTGGAGGAGAAAGACAACCTACTGAGACAGACCATCAGTCAGGTAGGGGTGTGTGTGTGTTTATTTGTGTGTGTGTCTGCATTGTTACAACTGGCTCTTGCCGTAACAGAAAACGAGGCAACAAACGAATTCCAAAAATAATATTAAAGTTTATTGTATATCAAAAAGGTGTCTAGGGGAAAGGTAATGGAGAGAAATAATGGAGAAAGATTGGGATTGTGCTGAGTGCGTGTCTGTGTGAAAACTCAAAAATGCCATCAGTCAGGTTGGTTTGTGAGTGTGTTTATTTGTGTGTGTCTGCATAAATAATTGTCAAGGTGGTTTGTTGTTGTTGCAGTAGTAGTATTTATTTATGTAGTGCATTTTTTTATGTTCAGTGAAACTGCACTCAAAACACACAAACGTTGAAAACAACAACAAAGACAACATTGAAAAAACATAAAATAATCAAGTAGTGTGCATCTCGTGTGTAACCATGTTCTGTCATTAACACTGTGTGTGTGTTTTCTCTCTCTCTCCATCCCTCCCTCCCTCTCTCTCTCTCTCTCTCTCTCTCTCTCTCTCTCTCTCTCTCTCTCTCTCTCTCTCTCTCTCTAAGCAGACTGTTGTTGTGCTGAAGGAGGAAGAAGATTACAGTGTCCAACAGACCTGTATGAGGCCAATGGAAGCAAGCAAACGGCTGAAATTGGAGATGGACGAATTACAGACACATCTGAAGGAGGAGAAAGAGGTCAGGAAAACAAGTGGGAAAGAGAGAAATGGGGGAGGAT
>JAODXP020002406.1:0-29290 GCA_027497455.2 Sardinella longiceps | reverse complement strand
ACTTCGTTCAGTTACGTATTGCTAAGGTTAAGAGCCTCTCATTGTCTCCGTTCTCACCACAGCACCTCTTATCCTTCAAAGCTTGTGACATCCGTGATAATCTAGATAGATTCTGGAAATTCAGAAGCTATTGTTCTTGGTCACTTGCACTATTAGGCCCCAATGATTTTTTTCATTGACAGGGGACCACACCAGTGTCTATAACAACTTGTCAGAAGCGAACAGCACTCCCCGTTCTGTGTTGTGCGGTCATTTGCTTCCACTCACATTATTAACCTATAGACCAATTTCTCCCTCCTTGACAACTGGCAACAAATTAAACTCAGAGGACAATTGCTCACAAACCCAGAGGGCTAGCTGCACCTAGAACTATGGGACCTGGCTATGCTGTACTCATCGAAATAAACTAAACGGTGAAAACACAAACATGGAAAATAAAAGCCTGTGACCGGTATTAACACATAAATGACCTACTAAAGTGACATGTAGTCCATGCAATATAGCCCATTTTGGGGCTAATATTATTGAAGTAAAAGATTTTTTTTCAGCTGCTTAGATAATTTTTTGAGGTGTCCAGAACAACATATAAAGTCCTAAGAAATCCTACATGAGTAAATATCTTAAATTCTCGTCAATCTGATATGTGATATCTGATATATATCCAATATAGGCCAGAGGGGGTCTGAACAGGGCTATTTTTCCCTTTAGCCCTATCAAAATTAGTTCTAGGCTAATCACCACCCCCTCTCCTCACATACAACAATACACCGTCACCACGCCCTCCTCCTCCATATGTTCTTTCCCCTTGTCATCCCCCACTTCTTCAACATGACTGTGACAGTTGGGCTAGCCCCCTTCCAAGATGAGGGAGTTTTTTCTTGCCCATTTTCTTGTCTTTTCTTGCTCTTGTATGCCCCTTGCTGGTGCCCCCTCCAATCTATCCCACCGTGTTCACTCACCTAATCTATCAACGAACTAAACCATCCTATGCAGTCCCATTTCCTACTGTAAATAGGTTGACTCAAGACCTCATTTCACTGCATTTATTACTCCAGTAATCATGCATGTGACAAATACACTGCCTTGGTTCCTTGACAAAGAGACAAATGCAGATGAAATCATAACCTCCTTAGTGGAGGTTACTTCTGTACATCCCATACAAGACAAAAAAGGCCATGTCATCATCTTCCCAAAGCCTCCATCCCTGTTTACCATCATTGCCTTCGCAAGAACAATAACAACACATTGCACATAAAGAGAGAGATGAAGGTATATGATGACAGAACAGACAAGGATAGTAAAGATGATGTGTTTGTTTTCATGCTTTGTATGGTCCAGAAGTGAAGCCCTCTTGATTAGCCTAGCATATGGTGGGCTGCAGATTGCACAGACTCAGTTTTGCTCTTACAGAATTGTAACTAGGTCCTCTTTGGATCTTGAACAACTTGAGCAGCCTTTCTGCCACTCGGGCGTGGCCCTATGACTTGCTGGGCCTGTGTTGTCATGACATGTATATAGTATCTGTATATAGTTTGATCACACATGGTGATGAGCTTAAGCGGTGTCATCTCATTGGGTATCTTCACGAAATCCCAATTAATATTGTACATTTGCAGGTTGCAAGTTACAGTGGTGAGAAAAAGTATAAGTTTTTCTGATTTCACTATTGACATGAAATTTTGACCAGGCATTTTTACTAAGGAAATCCACACACAAATCTGAACCTCAAAAATATCATCAGGTGTAAGAAAGTGAATTAGCAGGGGGATTTTTTTTTATTTGAACGTACCTAGCAAAAGCAGTAATCCAAAGTACCTACCCTTTTAAGCAGGAACATCATTCCACTGTCAACTGAACACTTTGCAGGCAATGCAGAACATTTTGCAGGTTTCGTATTCTGGCAGTCAATAAGTGAAGACCTATATGAAAAACACATGGTCCTCCTAGGCCATACAGTTCTCGAGATATTCGCTGAAAACTGCCCGACAACCTACTGGCCAGTTGGTGTATAATGATATAAATCAATTTATTGTACGACCCCCCATGAACAGAATTCCATGAAACTTGATGTGCATTCAGAGCCTCCAATCAGCCAGACATAGGCCTACTGGCGATTACAACTTCTCATTTGTGCTTTTTCATTTTTAACAGTTGGTGCAATACATGAAATGAGTGGTTATGGGATAGCTTGACATGGTCTCAGAAGACCATGAGAGGAAAAAAAATTGGTCCTCCTAGTGTAGGCCCTGCAGGTCTCAAAATATTCACAGACAACTGTGTCTGGTCACCTGCAGACCAGTTTGTGTAAAATGTCATAAATCAATTAATTGTAAGGCCCCCATGAATTAAATTTCATGAAACTTGGCGTACATTCAGAGAATATTATAATGATCCCACACACCTCCAATTTCGTGCATTTTTGACTATGTCAGCCAGATATGCCTGCAATTAAAACATCACCATTGATCATGGGATGGGTTGACATTTGCCTGACTTAGCCCGCCCATAATACTACTGTTCATGTGATTCATGGTCTCGAGGCACATAGCTCTGATTTGAAACGATTGGACAGCTCGGTTGTTTATTACTAAACCCTCCTCAGAAGACCGTCTCGAGACCATAAGTACGGATGAACAGTAGTATTAGGGGCGGGCAGATTGACATAAGTCTTGAAGACAAACATGGCAAAAAAATATGGTCCTCCTCCTTTCAAGGGGGGTGGTCCAGTCCGGCAGGGGATCGACGGATCAAAACCAAAAACAATGGTTCCATGCTATCCTAATGGGGCTACATTCCTCCCCAAGTTTCATGCACACAAAATTGGCCTTCAGAAAAAGGAATCAGGAAGAATCTGACTAAACCTATATGCCCACTGCTTCGCTGCGCAGTAGTCATATTGACCATTCCATTGAATTCTTTGGATTAGAATTTTATGGGAAAATTGCTTAATGTCTCATTGTCATAAAGTTATGGCACTTTCTATGTTATTTGATTTTTTAAAATTCAGGTCGGATGCAGTTAAGGGTTACAAAAAAGGCCTTTTGGAGGGAAACATGCAATTACAAATGTCTTTTGGATGATAAAAATGTCCTAACCTGGCTGTTATGCTCACAGTGTTCAGTTGTATCTGTGGATAATAATTAAAACATTGATCTTCTAGATCCACCTGACCCTGCTGAAGTGATCCTTCTTGAGAATTCCTCTTCATTGGCAGTCTTTCAGTGTCAAACCGATGCCAATCCAGAGGTTGACCAATATATATGGAGAAGGTACAATGGTGGTGATATCCTCCTACACTAGGTAACAACAGAGCATAATCGTTGAGACTGACAGTCGTCAGAGAGAGAGAAAGAGCCCTTCTGCTCCAACTTACTCAGCCTATGCCACCATTTGACTCCAGCGGGGGTAACGTTTTGTATAATGACGGAGTGTGAAATGCCAAGACTAACTGCATCGTAACAGAAAGAGGAAAATATGAAGCCATCAAAGATGTGTGGATGTTCAGCTATTTAGCAATAAATATATTTGTTTCATCCTACAAATTACTTAAAATGTCCTCACGCTCAAAACATTGCTTGTATCTTTCTGCTTCTGTACAGGAATGGTGTTCCAATCACTGATAATAGAATTACAGCAAATAATAACCAACTCCGCTTCCAAGGCTTAACATCTGACATGAATGGTCTGTATGTTTGTGGGGTTTCAAACATATATGGCTCAGCAGTGGGTTCTTTACATATACATATATATGTTCCAGGCACTCGTGAGTGTTTTCATTCCCCTTTTTAAGCTACCCAAGTTTTAACCATTATTTGAAAGGTTTACTTAGAAGTGCAGCATTTAATCCCTGCATTTATTGCAGGGAATTAATTGTTGCATTAACTATTGTGATACTGATAGACCTTTAGCAAGTATTACGTCAGTCAATCCTATTTCTCTTCCTCAAATTCATTGCAGGACATTACTGGATTCCAGCCCTCATATTATGTATAGCTGCTGGTTGCATATGCAGGTGAAATGTATTTGCTATTAAGGTAAACTTTATAATAACCGTCCTCTATAAATGGTTATTAAATAGCTTATTAACACCAGTAAGTAGTTATTTAACGGTTAATACATTACAGTTAATAGTTAGGTAACAGTAATTAACAGAAATTTTACAGCATAGTTTAGAGTAAGTTAACTCTTAGTTCACAGTTTGTTTTGCCTAAAAGATAAAATGGTCATATTTGATGGAGTTAATTCATCTTGCTAATTGAAACAACTAACTTTCCAATGAACTTCTTAATGATGTTAAAGAAGAAAGCCGGTGTGATTCTGTCTTAAAATATGTTAAATAATGATCGGTGCATGGACTTGTCGCACATAGTTCACTTGCACCTGACCCCTCTTCTCGGGAATACGGCTAGTTAACCGATTGGCACGTTGGAGTGGCCTAGCACCTGATAGTCTGAGTTGAAAACTGTAGCCTACCTCCATAATTTCCACCATTGACGGAGCTCAAAGTTACTCCAAACTTCATTCTGTAGATTCCCGTGGGTGTTTACATTTAAACTGAGGCATAGATAACTTTGAAAGTGCACATTTAGCTTAGATATAAGGTTATAAGTAAAGCTTGTCTCTATGTAGCTTGTAAGCTTCCGTTGCCGTGTTTAGTCTGAAATAACGCGAGAGAGACAAGCTATCTAATGACCATTTATAGAATACGGTTATTATATCATGGGGAAAAGTGTTATATTTCTGTTGTTCCTACCATCTAAACAGTTCTTTTTCCTCCACAATACAGATTTGTGCCAGTAGGCCTACATGAGGTGAGCTATATTTCCATTTCAGGTTTAAAATGTATCAAAAGTTGAAAGTTTTTGTCAGTGTGCATTTTTTACATTCAGTAGTCAAATTGCTATATCATCATCATCATCATCCTCAACAACCATTCTTTTCTCATGGAAACCTGACTAAGCTCTAGGCTCTTTTACAGGAATGCCCTGATAGGAGTAACAAAAATAAACAAAGTAATGATTTATCGAAGTAAACAAAGTATAAAGTACAACTAAAAACTACTTAAAGCAAGAACATTGTACAATAGGTTTACACACATTATCCAGTAATGCCTTATAGCTGTTTCCTGGCAATATGTGCTAATTTTAAAAGTTCTTGTAGCTTCTTCCACCTTGTGGGTGCATAAAACTGAAAAGATAATTTACCAATTTCAGACTTAACTGGAGGACTTTCTAGAGATAGAAATACCTGGGAACGTGTGTAATGTAGTTTGTTTTTCATTTTTAAAAGTTAGGTTACATAGGGTGGTAATTTCCCCTGTGCCATATAAATGAAGCAATATCCCCATAGTCAAGAAATGACATTATAGTTGAATAGTCAAATTGTTTTCTTTTAAGAAGCTTCTTTTAATCCTGCACAAAGCACTCAATTAAACTTTCTTTTAAAACACATGTGACTGAACTTACAGTACAAAGAAAGTTAGTCATCTAACCAAATTCCAAGGTATTTGTACATGTATATCAGTCAATTAATAGGGAAGTAATTGAATCTAAACCGGATTGAATTGACAAATTAATTGTTCGATTAATCAATGCATCGTATAAATAATCGCTAGATCAATAAAAAAAAAAAACATTGTTTTGCTCAGCCCTAATCAAAAGAACACCAAAACTTTGGATTTTTCAGATTTGTGCACGTTTACAATGTTTAAAAAAACGGATTCAACATCAGGACAGCAAGATCCTACAGTACAGTTGTAAGTTCTTCAATCTTTTTTTAATCTTTTCATCTTCACATATTTGTTATTTTTAGGATTTATTTATTTAAATGCAATACTAAGAGGATGTGTTTTTCATTAGAGAGTTCTAAATTGTAATATCTGTCTTTCTTGTTGCGTTTTCCTTTTTTCAGTAAATCACAGGTAAGCTTTAAGCCTCATCTCCTAATCAGAAAATATACTTCATGCAATACTTGAAATATGAATTGTAAACATTTTTTAAGCTTATTTAAAATAGGCGTTATGAGGTGCAATCATAAGAGGATCATAGTCAGGCTCGCACCGCCTAGTACCTCTGTTAAATATTGCATTTAGCAACAGTACAACATCAGCCCAATGCTTACAGTTTGTAGCAAACCAAACTGTAAACATAGTATGATACTTCAGTTATAGCAATGTCAAAGTCTCACATGAACATGGACTCAAGCATGAAAAAAAAAAAAAAAATCAATGCTTCATTCTCTAAAGGCCTGTACACATACTGTACGTCGTTACTAGCCCATCGCCTCTAGCTAGCTTGCCGAGAAACACTTTCTCATTACCAAGGTTATCTATTTGTTTATTGGTCACTGCTGAAGAATCGGAGAAGAACACGTTACAAATTATAATCACACGCCTGTGCATACCGTTACGTTTAAATTGCTTACAGTTCACAGTTTGCAAAAACAACAGATATTTTGTCTACAAACGCCAGTTTTCCATGTAACTCGCTGCTTCAGTTAACTGTCAATCAATGGAATCTTCCATTCTCAATGCTTACTCGCTTTGCTGAAAGTTAAAATAATTTTATCTCCGTACCCACCCACATCCCCTCATCAGTAGCTACTCACCTATGTTTTTACTCGCATCGCTCAAACACATTGACATTACGTTCTCCCACTTAGCTTAGCGATGAACGAGTAACAATGTATCTGTATGGGGCTTAATAATGTTATGATCAAAGTTTTATGCTATATTGAGCCTTTTTAGTACTATAAAAAAGTGATTTAGATGTATCTATCTTTTTAGTATTTTAGTCCGAAGGAGGCAGTACTCTTGAAAAAGTAATCCACCCGTATTGGACAATGGCATCCATTGGCACATAGATACAGGCGACAAGTACGGTTAACGCCCCCAAAATGCGAGGGTGGGGTCAGCGTGGGGGAAAGCAGAGGCCAAATTAATGTTATTGTGAATGGACAAGGTAGAGAAAGTTGCTTAACAATATAGATCGCTTAAAATTAAACAAAGTCCATATTAGAACTAGAAGTTTTGTCTAATGACAAGTGTGCCTGCTGGGGTTTAGACTAAAATAAATGTTCCAAGATTTATTTCTTCGGGTAACACTGACAGAAATGTCATGAGCCGTCTCTGCTCCTGTCACAAGTGAAGTAACTTTCAATTACAAGTCGATTATCTCAGTTTAGCAAGCTAAAGATAGCTGCATTTACTGTGGTGATGAATGAAGTTGGCTAAATTGTTCTCAGTATTGCATTTGGAAGGGTATCAAGTTCAGAATTCATCTAGTCCAGTCAATCTTTCTTGTAAAGAGACAAGAAAATTGCAACATTCATAGTTTTTATTGGTCCTAACACCCCCCTGAATCATATACTTAAAGTCGACCGCAGTAGATGGAGTGGAACATATATATAATAATATATTTTCCATGTTAATCTTAGTCAATTGAGTAGGATAAAATTTTAAATTGATTGATATCACCATGAAACTTCTCCAGTGACATAACAAAGAAAAAATGTATAACACGTTTTGGAAATGTAAAACACGTTTTGGCACATGGAAAAACCTAAGGGCACAAGCTTTCAAAAAATATATGATTTATGGGGTTTAATATGTACTGTATCTCCTAAATGCCAGTGGCCTAAATGTCACCAAAACCAGCCCAATTTGCAAAGACAGAATTTCTTCATTATGGGCTTTATTGTTATAAGGAGGGTGGGGCATACGTCACTGTCACACCATGCCATGTTATATCACATCCTGAGGATGTATGCTTTCAGAAAATATATGGAATATATGGTGAAATTAGTTTCCATTTAATTCTTCAGGCCAAAATGTAGGCTATTAGTTCACTAACTTCACCCGAATCCCATTCATTTCAATGGGATTTCCTTTCCTCAACCAAATTTATGTTCCACTATATCTACTGTGGTTGACTTTTAGTATATGATTCAGGAGGGTGTTAGGACCAATAAAAACTATGAACCGTTTCTGTTGCAATTTTTTTTGTCTCTTTATGCTACATTGACTGGACTACTGACCCTTTGAAAGTCATTACTATCTTAAGGCATTGCCCTCAAAAATGTGTCAAGGTCCGTGTCGATGGTGCTCAGTGTAACTTCTAGCTTAGCATGTCATTGACTTCCAAGCCTGTTTTTTTAACCCAAGGGGGACTAGTTTTCACCATTTCCCCCACAGCGGAGCTATATTTGTGGGCGTGGCCAGACTTGCCGTCTGTATCTATAAACAGTGTAGAAGAGTCAACTGCTGGTGGTGGCACAATTAAAAGTGTTTTGTGGTAGTGATGTCCCATTTTTTGTTGATGTTTGAAAATAGTTGTCCTTTTTAGAAAATACATGTGTCAGTGACAGATGTATGAAAGTTCTTTGTGTGTCTCTTACTACAACACGTCACAGTCATCACAAGAATCCAATGAAGTGTCTGCTGAGGAGGTCACCTACAGGGCTCGAGAATCAAGGGAGGAGGAAAGTGGAGAGGAGACGTGAAGAAAGCAAACCAAACAATTTCAGATTTCCAGACACCGTGGCCATTTCTTTGGCACCACAGGTACTACATATTGCTTGTGCAGCACACACTACTGCCTCCCACAATTCATTAATTAGCTACAGGTGGTCTACTTGACCGGCTGAGCCCCATACACTACTCCCTAGTATGCAGCACAGTACTCGAGATGAGGGATGGCATCCCACCCATTTTACATTTACTAAAAATGTCAAATCATCCCCCTTCTTAAATGGCCATCCCCCCATACCATCCCTTCTGCCATTTTATTAGTTAATGTGGGAATTACAATTATTTTGACATTGGAAATATTAGCCTACTATCATTTCAACATTAGAGGCATTGCATTTATTTATGTGCTTCACTAAGTTCACTTAAACCATGGTTTTAGTCACCGCTAGGGATGCAACGGTTATTGAATTTTACGGTTACCGAACGATACGCCTTCTACGGTTCAATAAACTTTCGTAAACCGCAATATTTCAGTTTATTAATAAAATGTGAATCTATTGAAGCTCCCTGAAATTTGCTTATGCAGCCAGCATTCACGAGCTCTACATGCTGAGCTCTAGAACCCTCAACCAATCAGCGTGGTTTTATGCTAACTAGCTCCGCCTGTCAAATGTGTGAAACTTTTCACTCACTGCACGTCAGACGGAGAGAGATGGGCAAAAAGCTCCACTCGGAAAGTAGGCAACCCAGAAGAATTGCTGTTATGGTAGATTTTGTGCAAACTGATGACCGTTTACACAAACAAAGCACTTAATAACGTAAAATGCGTATAATAGCCTACAACACATGCTAAACCGGTTGTCAGAAAATATCGCTTACCACTCGCCCAAATTCGCCTAGGCTACCGCAAATATAGCCTACCTTGCCTAATGTAAAATATTACGCAAGGATGTGTAGGGGCTGTAATGCTTAGTTTATCTTGCGATGAGTTAGATCAAATGTCGAGTACTGGGCTTGGATGCAACAAGTGACAGGCTAAACGTTTTACAGAAAAAAAACGTCCTCTGTACCTCTCATCCCCAGGCTCAGCTATTGTAACATTAACATAAAGGCAAGCTTCTTTGCAGCACGGTGTTGTAAAGACACTGATAGAAGACTCAGAAATGAATTTCCGAAGTTTGGGATGTCATGCAATCCATTGTCACGCAGACCGTTTCCCTTAAGTGGAATATCATTCTGTTGTTGGCTACCAGCAGCACTTGAAATCAATGACATCATCCTGACAATAGGTACATTTCCTATAGTGAAACTATGTCCTAATTTGGAAATGAGCAAACAATAAAATAGGCCTAGGCTACTGGAGGATATTTACTAGTTTAGGACATTTCATAGCATTTCAAGAATATTAACAATGATGGCCTACCATGTTGGTTTTATTTTATTCTGTCTACCCCTCAAGTAGCCTATCTACTAGGCAATTTATGAAAGAAATCAAATGAAAATTGCAGATAGACTGATAGATAGGCTGATGGTTGATAAGGAATATAGCCATTAAAAGAACAATTTTATAACCCCCTTTTTGTTGGAAATTACCGAAACCGTACCGTCACCGTGGCCCCAAAACCGTGATACATACCGAACCGTGGGCACACTGTACCGTTGCATCCCTAGTCACCGCAATTGAAAATTCCGGCGAAGCGCATATTCTTTAGTTTCACTTCCAAAGTACCACTGTTTTCTTGCCGGTGATTTAATTCATGGCATGACAGTGTCTGGCGATCCACAAGCACATTTGCAAAATACAGTTTGTCTACTGTACACTATCTATCACGTACAGGCCGGTCATACCCAAATAGGGTGGCCAAACCTCCAGATTTACGCACTGACAGCGCGTATTTGTGCCTGTTTTTGAGGCGCTGCGCTTAGCTGTTGCATGTAAGAGACCGCAGTTGACCGGTAGACCTGTCATCTTTCATTTTGTCTATAGGAAAATATTTTCCCTCCACGTCGTCTGTCTCTCACCTATTATCTGTGACAATCGCACAGACACAGAACACTCCTATGTGCTACTCATTTTACCGAACGCATTTGGGCTACTCGCACGCATAAGCGCAAGTCTTTAGCCCAGAACAAAAAACATTGCAAAGTTATTCTAATGCTCTGAACTTTTTGATTGATGTATTAACACTGATTACGTGAAAGTAATTATTACTTTCTCCAACATTGGGCTGATGATAAAAATGCATTTGCCTAATAGCAATAATTTTAAACTTGGCCAAGCCTTGCACAGGATATTAATGTAAGTGCCTTGTACAAGGCATGTGTAGCCTACAGAGTAATGGAGAGATAAGGAGTTAGCATAGTGACTAAAATTCCAAATATTAAACAATTACCTAGAATAGCCTTCCCAACTATTCTTTCTTTTTTAGACATGTATTAAAAAAAACATATTGTTATATGAATTTGTAGTAATCATGTCTCATCATTCCTGAATCATAAAAAAATGGAGAAGCATATAACATGGACCTCACATTCAAAAATTTTGAGTTGAGTCTTCCTGTGCTTTAAAATGGCCCCCTGTTGAAACTTTAGAAACTCCTTCAGTTGACAAATAATAACTGATTAATAAAACATAAATTAGGCTGAAATTAGACCAAATCAAAATGCATATGCCTGTGTGCACGTGTCCGCATGAGGCCTATGCAGTCTGTACAAGTGACCCCACCATGGGCACAAAATAGCCGCCCCAAATGATAAAATCCACCATCCCCCTTTGTTTATTTTACAACCCGACTACTGATGCAGCATGACATAAGCAGCAGACAGGGTCGTCGCAACAAGGCAGGCAAACCAGGCAATTGCCTGGAGCCCCGAGAACGACTGATTGAGTATCACTTCATAGTAGCAACAACTGTTTGAGCACCCCTTTACATTCTATGAAAAATCCTATGTGGAAAAACCCTCTAAAGAGGCCTCATCCTTATGTCCCACCCACTGGCTGGCTGCCAAAAAAGACGCAAACTTACAAGTTGAAGGGAATATAATGTCAAGTGGACATTTTAGCAGGCTAGCAAATATAAGTCATTCAGTGCTAACAAACCTACTACTTTGCAGTAGCATATCATGCATGAACTGCAAGCTCCCCAAATGGCTAAATCTGCTCCCTCTTTATTCATTCATGAGAAAAATAATATAGCTAGGGTTTCCAACTGTAGCATACTGTCCAACTGTAGCTGTCGAAATAGACATCAAATTAAACTAGAGCAAATGTTGCAGCCAGTAGATCCAGTCTAAATGCTCAATAAAGACCGGAATTAACTTAAAAATTCTCCCAAAACAGGATAAACCTCAGGGGAGCATTTCTGCATCACTTCTGTGAGCGCCCTAACAGGGGGCCTGGGGCCCCCAAATACTTTGAAACGGCCCTGGCAGCAGAAGAGGTTTAATGACCACATGAATAGATACAGACGGCAAATACGGTTAACGTCCCCAAAAAGTGAGGGTGGATTCAGTGTGGGGGCCAGACTTACAAAGGCCAAATTAACATGGAGGTGAATGGAAAAAGTAGAGAAAGTTGCTTAACAATAATAGATCGTTTAGTAAAATTGAATAAAGTCAAGCTTAAAAATTGAATAAAGTAAAGCTTAGATGTTTTGTCTGATTATGACCTGTTTGCCTGCTTGGGTTTAGACTAAATTTTCCATGATTCGTTTCACATCACACTCCAATCACACTGACAGAACTGCTCCCGTCTGAGCAAGTCTCATTAGCTCAGTTTAGCAAGCTAAAGTTAACTACATTTACTGTGGTGATGAATGACGTTACCAACTTGCTGCCCACTGTAGCAAGGGTAAGGGCTTCTACCCCTTCCCCTTCCACTGGTTGTGAGTGTGAGACTAGCAAGCGCACCTGCACGAAACGAAGGGCGTTCATTGCTCACAAATGGCCTTATTAGAAAAACATAATGCACACATAGTGCACGACATGTGATATGCTAAACAATGCATAGGTGTGATGTCAGGGTGGCATGGACACAAAAAAGACTAAATGTTTTCTTTTATCTGAAAGTTCGAGAAAAAAAGCAGTTATCACAAGTGGGCCAATTTTTTTTTATAGCCTAATTGGTCAGCATTGGACATGTCTGTATAAACGAGATTGCCCACAGAGAACCTGTGAGACTAGCACATGCTCACACAAGATTGCCCACTTAGATGCCGTGTGCGAAAATGCGTACTGGGTACTACTGGTATACTGATCCTGGCATGAAGTAGTATGTCGTATACAGTATGTGGAAAATATGATTTTACTAGTATGCAAAAGTTTCCCGGATGTTATACTGATGGCATACTGATGGCGGCTGTAAAAAATCCCCACATTTCAGAGCGCGTCTCTGTCTCCGCCTCTCCAATCTCCGTCTGCGCTCTAGGTCGCCTGCATTAATGGCGTTCGTGCGCAAGTGCGGGTTTGGCTTTGAATCTGGTGGCGGCATGTTTTCCTTTGTCTAGAATCGTGCGTCAATGAAATGTAAGTTTACCCTGAACCATCTGTTTAATAATTATGTTGGTTATTTGCCTTTATTGTTTTCATTACCTTTACGTTGTTCACAATATGCCGTTCATGCATGTTGCGTCTCCTTTGTTTATTTAAGATTATGTGTAGCCTACATATGTTACCATGTTTGATAACCATTGCTTCACTTAAGTTGTATGAATGCTTTGTTTAATATTTTGTTCTTTATTCAGATGCAAAGTCTATTTCTTTCTTTCTTTCTTTATTTTTAGAAAACCACACTTATGTAACAAACATCGCTACTGCAACCCAATCATCAATCCATCAGTAAACAATAATAACTTGAAATCCTGTCTGGAGCTCGTGTCTTATCCGCACACACCATTGTGTCCATCACGTCCATAAATCAGCAAAACAGTCCTTTTCCAAGTTGCAAACAATCAAGATATTTTTCATGGTCCGTTCGAACCGGAGTTGATAGATGCAATGGCGGAGAAAGCCCCAGATCAACGGAGATCTTCAAGACCAAGGCACCCCCTGCTCACCTACAGGATTACCAGACACAGTACTCGGGATTCAATTACGGTACTAATGATCCACGCACCTGTTATGGCGCTGGAGCTGCAAGAGACTTTGACGATGCAGGGGTTCTGCATGCACCCCATACACGCCCCTCTCCCATGCCCCTAGTGGCTGAAACTGGAACAGCTGTCCCAAATCGGAATTCCTTTGAAATGTCACATGCTCAACACTCTCAACCATTATCTAATGTTTCTAATGCTTATGATATGAGTAGATTGCAATGTGATATGTATCAATTGAAAGAGCTTATTAGTAATTTGGGACATAATGTTCGTGCTTTAGTAGCTTTTTTTGACAATACGAGTACCCAAAGTTCAGAGACTGAAAGTAGCACAGGTGGCTATCTGCCTCTTTAGGCTGCTGGATAACGTAGTGATGCCTACTGCCACCGTAGCGACCTCTCTTGATTTAAACCACTTGTCAAAGCAAACAAACTTATCGACAGTCTCCACATATCTAACTGAACACAGGGATTTTGTATCACTTTAACACTACACCTAAAAGCCAAGCTTTACCACCGAATAACCCACTAGCTTGTTAGCTGACGGTAGATCGCCTACCTTGTTAAGTGACGTTACTAACCCTGAAGGGGTTAGGGGGTCGTTTTCCCATAGGATTAAGCGCATTTCTCTTGAAGTGCACCTTCACTCATACAATTTGTAAACACTGTAAGGCATACAGGATCGCTACTGTAGTTGGATATTATTTAGTATACATCTGATAGATTACGCCAAAATTATAAAATGTAGGATTAGCTGTTGAGAAAGCAGTAAAAGACAGTGCTGAAAACGGTCACTTTTGTATTGGTTCTGATAGCTTCTGGAGGCTTTCTGCCTCCAGTTGCAGTTTATAGAATGTTAGAACACGGAATGTTTACAAACACAGAAAGGGTCTATACTGAAGCAGTATGCAGTATAAATAGCACGCAGTATGGCTTTCCGAACGCAGCAAAAGAGAACCTGTGAGACTAAAATTGCTAAATGTGAGCATGTGCTAATCATTTGATGTCCTACAGTGTGCCTATTTGTTAAGCAAAACTGATGTAGGCTAACATTGTATTGGTAAACGTTATTTGGGTGCAAGTTTTTTTCAACAAAGTTGTGTGTTACAATTTAGACACAACATTAATCACCCATCTTGTGCACTTAGGCCATTTCCGAAATGGCCTACTACTTGACTACTACATACTGCTCGTATACTGATCTCTGCAGACAGCAGCGTGTAGTGTGCAGCACATGACTAATATCACAGGAGTAGTGTGGGGCTCAATTAACCCTGAGTCAGGTAGAGCACCTGTAGTCCATTAATTAATGAGGTTCTGGTCATGTGGCCAGTTGGCCTCTTCTGCTGCTAGCATATGCTGCATACTGGGGAGTCGTATATGAGGCTCAGCCAGTCAAATACAGCACCTGCAGCTAATTAATTAATTGTGGGAAGCAGTAGTGTGTGCTTCACTGTTTGCTGGGGCACAAGCAGCATGTAGCACATATAGCACAGTAGTAGGCCATTTCGGAAATGGCCTTAGTTTTTTTTCAATTGCTAACAAGCATTTTGCACTTTGAAAGTCTACAGGCTGACTGCATGTTAATTGTGTTTTACACATGTTGCTGCTTGATAAAATGCCTTGAATTTGTGCAAATGTGTTTGTATTTTGGTGGTGTTTGTATAGAGAAGTCCTTTGCATTTTGAAATGCAGATTTAGTGTTTTGTTAGCAAAACTTGCTTTTAGGCTAACTGTGTGATGTCTGTTGTTTGCTGTGTTAAAGTGTAAGTCCGGTGTAAATTTCATTGCCCTGCTGCATGAGCTTTCTAACAGCAATATATTTCGCATGGAATGAAAGAATTTTGAACAGCATAGACCTAACGCGGCGAATGCGAAACACTTAACAATGAGTTAACGGCACCTGAGATCTTACTTTCGGTATTGAATAGTCAGGTCCCATTGATTCAGTGTAAAGTGCTTGTTCGTTTATGTGTTTGCGTTTGGTCTGTGCTGTTGAATTATTTTGTTCCACTCGCAACTAGTGCATTTAGCAAGCTCTTTCAACAGGGCTATGTTTGAATTCACTCCGGTGCTTTCCTTTAAAAAAAAAAAAAAAAAAATGCCCCTACTGTTGACAGCTTTAAATCTAGGCTTAGTCTCATTTATTTCCTCAATATTATCTAGCCTATTCTGTATATTTTAACCAGTGCTGGCAAAATTAACTGATTAATCACATCATTAATCCCAAAAAATTAACTCAAATTAATCTTTCATGGCATGTATTATGTTCAATTTCAGATAGAAAGTTAACCTGGAGGATGCCAAACTAAAATCACTAGTAATATTTAGTCTGGAGACCTACCTATTGCATTTCTTGTAGCGGAAGCATCATTTACGATTGTCCAGAGCCGTTTATTGGGCGCTACGAATGTCTATCATAGCGTCTGTACATACCTCGGAGCCAATACCAGAGCCACCACGTGACGTAAAATGCAATCGAAGGCCGTACAAATCCCTTTTGTTCTGCGATTGGATACCGAAAGCAGGTGAGAGAAACGGCCATGGTCACCATGCTGCTTTGCAGAGTGATATGAAATAAGCACGCAAAGGAGCATGGGAACTCCCAGGTTAATAGAAAGTGGCTTGGCTATCAAGTGAAACTATACAAAGATTATGGCCTAGCTCCTGACTGTCCAACAACATGTTTGGGGAATCCTTGGGGGTAGGGGACAGGTGTGCTTTGCCCCATTTGAGACGAACAAAGCCAACTATTTAGTATCAGGGCCTTGACAGGGCACATAAGGATTCAACATACCCTAGCATCCAAATTCTTACTGGAGGAAATTAGTTGTGATTAAAAGTGATTAATCATAATTAATCATTGCGAAATTTTGTGATTAATCAGATTATTTTTTTAATCGTTTGACAGCGCTAATTTGAACCTTTAATTCCCTTTTTTATTTTATTCTTGCCCTGTTTTTTACTTTTCACATAATTGTTTATGTCTTTAATGTGTTTATACTTTCTACCAATTACTGTACTTGCTTTTATTTTTTACAGCACATTGAATTGTGTGTGTCAGTCACGCTGTAAGTGTTTGTACTTTTGTTTACTGTTTAAAGTAAAGTCTTTTGTTGCTTTGATATTTCTGTGTGTTTGGGTCCTGCTTCACAATCATTACAGCTACTGGCCTACATGTGCTGGACTGGTTGGCTCCGCTTGTCAAAAAATAATTGTGAAAGCTTATTTGGTATCACTTTATTTGAAGGTACCGTCATAAGACTAACATGACATAAACATGTTATAAACTATGACATGACGTTGTCAAGAATCTGTCATAAACTTTATAAACCTGTCATGACTTCTGACATACCCTGACCCTAACCATGACAAACAGTGTTGGGAGTAACGAGTTACAAAAGTAACTAATTACTGTAATGCATTGCTTTTTGTGGTAACTTGGTAATGTAAGGCATTACAGAAAAAAAAACTGGTAATATTTTCCTCGGTACAATTGTCAGTAACTCAAGTTACAATGCATTTTTAACTGGGAATGAAGTGGTGTTTTTTTCCTTCATACAAATTCGCCAAAAATCACTGAGAGATCAGCAAGGGTAAACGTTTGCTCTGCCGGACTTAATGTAGAAATTTACAGTCTCCTTTTGTCATTCTCAACATTGATAACAAACTAATGAAGGTCATTGGCTACCGGGGGGCCCGAAGAGTAACTTAAATGTAATGCAACAGTAATGTAACGCCTTACATTTTCAAAACACTAATATTGTAATGCAAACAAGTAATAAATAATGCATTACAGTTTTGCAGTAACTTGCCCAACACTGATGACAAATACCGGGTGACCGGGTGAATAAAGTTTATGACAGATTCATGACAACGTCATGTCATAGTTAATGACAGTATCATGACAGTCTTATGACGGTACCTTGTGTAACCGCTACTTTATTTGAAGGTACTGTCATAAGACTGACATGTCATTGTCATTAACTATGACATGACGTTGTCAAGAATCTGTCCATCTGAACCATGACAAATACCGGGTGACACTTAATGACAGAAGTCATGACAGGTGTATAAAGTATATGACGGAACATTTCTTTGCTTTTGGCCTTGATATTAGATGTGATTATCATGAGACAATTACTTGTACTGTAGGCTTCAGAATCACTATGTTTTTTTATTATTATTATTATTATTATGATTATTATTATTATTATTATTATATTTTACATGCTCTGGACTTGTGTCGTTCGCTTGTGACATAGCGTTGGTTATCTTCAAAAAGGTCAGAGGCACATGGATTTAAAATGGGTCACAAAATGTTTCTCTTGGAGATGTCTCAATGGACACAAATGTTACCATTAGAAAATGAAAACGTTTATCCATATATGTATCCAAACAAATGTGTCGCAAACAAAAAGTGAGTTAATTTGACAAGGAAAATAATGGCAACAGTAACACACATAAACAGAGCAACAGACAAAAAAAAAAAAAAATCTGATAACTACTTTAACACACACCTGCCAGTTAGAGCAGGTGTTCTTTGTTTTTATTGTCCGTTAAGGGTGGGAGTTGGGCGTTTCCAGTTTCAAGTTCCCTTTCAAGTTGAAGTTCATGTTCACTGCTATATGATATGCTGGAGTGCTGGGCCAGGTGGAGAAAAAGTTGAACTGCCAACCTATATAATACCATAGGCCTATCTAGGATAGGATACAGATACAGATAATAAACACACTAGACCTTCAAGTTGCTTAGTAATGCCTGTTATCTACAACCTGGTTTGCAGACATCAACTGTCATTTGGATAGGCCATAAAACAGGTAGGTTTATGACTTTTTAATCCAAGATTGCGTCAAGAGAAAGAAACAAAACGAGAGCAGAAGCATATAACTCTTTGTTCATCAACAATGTTCTCTGTGTGCAGAGGCCTTGATACAGTATTTTTTTTAATGAAAATAGTCATGCAATGTTTATGGCCTTACTTCACACCTGAACATTCCGACATTCCCATGTAAACTGAACATTCTATCATTGAAATCAATTGAATTTATCCCTCTTTCTGATTTGAAAAAAATGGGTAATGACATTTAAAACATTAACCCATGGGAAGCCCACAAATTGGGACATTCCGAATAGATGGAACCTTCATGCACAAAATTGTAAAACCACTTTTATCTATCAGGGTCTTCTCCATTTGTGGGTTTCAGATGTGCATTATTTAAAAGAAAGGGAATTTACACATGTTTTAAATGTTATTACCCATTTTTTAAGTCAGACAGAGGGATAAATTCAATGCATTTCAATGATGGAATGTTCAGTTTACTACCATGGAATGGTTTTAGAATCTCGGGATGTTAGACAATAAATACCAAGAGGCCAATGATAATGCTGGTTTTAGCACAGGTGTTGTCAGGCACAAGGCACAGCCGAGTGCCGGTAGACACCGTGCTAAAACCAGCATTATCATCGGACTCAAGGTATTTATTGCTTTTCAAAAACTGTTACTATGTTAACCGGGAATGGTTTCATTGAAGGAAGACATACACTGGACATATAGCGGGTTATGCATTGATACCGATTCCTCCGCCAAAAAATATACTTCCTCTTACTGTATGGTTGCCAAGTAACGCATAAGCACAGCTCCATTCATTTTACTATAGAGCTCATTAGTCACGTGTCTGAATAGCTAGTTCCGCTTAGCCCATGGGACCCCGGAAGTCACATAATGGTCATTGAATTTGTATTGGGAAAAAGTATTATTTTCTGGTCAATTCATTATATGTTCTGGGTTACACATATGTTGTTTGCCGAATTAAATGAGGAATTTACATCAGAAAACTTTGTCAGTTTATCGTGAGATTGTTCCCTAAAAGGCTTTTGAAAAAGCGTATCAAGACAGACTACAGCGTGTGTGTCGCATATGTGACGTAAGCCCCTTGAATGCTTTCCCTCTGTATCGCGCTATATCCACTCTACATCATGGCTATCACTCTGGCTAATTTCACTGCCTTCTTTGGAGGGGAAGACAAACTCATAAGTATAGGGGAGAACCATTTCAAGTCGGGCCATGTCCTGAGTTACAGCTACGCCAGTGGGGACATGGTCGGCGTTGTCCACTCCAGCAGAGTTTTCTGATGTAAATTCCTCATTTAATTCGGCAAACAACATATGTGTAACCCAGAACATATAATGACTTGGGCCAGAAAATAATACTTTTTCCCAATACAAATTTAATGACCATTATGTGACTTCCGGGGTCCCATGGGCTAAGCGTAACTAGCTATTCAGACACGTGACTAATGAGCTCTGCGCAGCAGTTTAGAATTAAATGTGATTGGAACCGTGCTAAATGCTTAATTTACAACGAACACGTTTCAACCAATCACAATCGAGGATCGGAACTATCAGTTTTAGAAGTGTGAAATAAGTCCATCGTGGCTATAGATATTAGTATTAGTTTATTAGTAGCCGGGACAAATGAAACGTGATTTTTTCTCTGAGTGTAATAAAGATAGACAAGCGTGTTTGGGTCACATGATAGCACATTATAGCTTCCACTTGACTGCCAAATATCTTTTGGGTACGTCGTTTAGTCACAGAGTTACAGGCGATAAACGTTTTGCTGGTCCAAAGTCTTTTAAACCGTTGAATTTTTAAAATACTAACAACAATGATTCATAAAATTATTCAACTTTATGCTTGTTCAGCAGCCCAATTGCTGCTCTTTCCAATCCCAAACTTTCATTTAGCCTGCTAGTTCACACAGAATGTAAGCCATGCTACAAGGGCAGGAGCCTGTGGAGGGACAAATTAAACAGCTATTTCATTTATCACCACCAGGGCCTTAGGCCCATATAATCAAGTAAATGCACATAAATCTATGTTTTTACAATATTTTGTTGTTATATGATCAGAATAAATCAGGTTTACAAAGATGGAAATGCATCTGGCTCTATTTAGCAGGGGGTCAATTTTTCCAATGTTACCCTATGGAGAAAGGTGCGCTATAGGTTGTGAAAGGCATGTGCGACCATTTAACTTATTTAAATATTCAAATACCATTTTGCATGATAGAAACATGATATAAAATATATTGCTTACTGCTGCAGCTGAAAAAATGGGATAAACATCCACAAAAAATTGTTTCCCCATAACCGCAAAGTACACGCTTGGTGGTGATGGCAAAGAGTTCTAAATAGACACACACCGTGAAGTATGTCAAAGCCCAAAAAAATCTCAAATGACACCTTTTAAAATACATATTCATAATAATTAGTTAAATATTATATTTGGTTGTAGTTTACAGGATTTTAACTAGCTGTTTCATTCGTCCCACCTACTGTTTCATCTGTCCCTGCCAGGAGGGACGGATGAAACAGAATGCATGTCTCATCTTTCGCGCAAATTATTTTTGAACGGTTTCGTCTAGGATCGTAAACTCAACTGCATTCAATAGAGGACAGATGTGGGTTGCTAGTGACAAAACATTAGATGTCAGTCTTGTAGTAAATTACGTTCAAGAAAAAACTGTTTCATTCGTCCCTAGATATTCATATCAATCCTCTTTATAATTCTGTGATAGTGACTGGGACAAATTGTGAGTTAATCCTCTTTAGCCTATAGCTTTCAGGGTTCATAAGAATTATTTCCATACATAGAAATTGGAGGCTTTTCTGCAGGCTTCATGAACAGTATTTATGAGCCTTTATTGTGTAGATGTCAACTGGAAAATAGCATAACAAAACTCACCGGTGGACAAGCAGTGGCATAGTTTGTATTCGTCCATGCCCCTCGAGCAGCAACATTGCCCACACATTTTAGCCTTACCAGTATAGGAACCTCACTCACTTTAATGGCGGTTGATTGGTTATAGGTATATCACATCATATTTGGAACATTAAAAAAGGCAGACTGTGGTGGATCATGAGATTTATTGGCCAAAGGTGACCTCTCTTTCAGCTTCTTGCTGTGTGTGTGCTTCTTTTTCTTCTTCTTTTTAAGTTTGGCTAAGTGAAAGATTGAAATAATCACTGTGACCAAGGGTTGAGACTTACACAAGTGTCCTCTCTGCCACAGTCCTGTTTTGTCTTTGCTGCAACTCCTCTGTTGCTTGGACACATCAGCTGGTCTCCATGGTTAAATTAGATTTGTCCCATTAGCCTTTATTACTAGCCAGCATTGGCCAGGCACCGAGACCAGACAGAGACAAACCCAACAGCGTAGCAGTTTTGATTTGTTCAGGGGAACATAGCTCTCTGAAGGAAAGTTAATGAAGAACATGACATGCATTGTTTAAAATGGTTTTATTGGCTTCAATAAAGGAGCACACAGAGCAATTAAGTTATTCCACAAAATGTTGGTGTCAATGGTTTCATTTCATACTAGACACTCCAGAAAAGGGGCTAAACATGCTAAGCAAGTTAACTTCCCCTTTAAGTCCAACAAACATGGGATCCTCCCCATGACAAGTCACACATGCTGCAATGTGGCAGTCATATTATGTATGGTTATGCAATACATCTACAAGTAGGTTATTTATTTATACATTTTTTCTGTATTTCATCCCAAGATCCCGTCACTGTCTACATTATATAGAGCTTTAACACGTGTCATGGTCCTGTGTCTTTGATTTATTTATAATTTGCCTGAAATTTTTGGTATGTTTTAAAATTCACATGATTCTTTAAATATCTGCTGCATGACTTTTTCTTTTAGCATAAGCTTCATTTCAAATTTGTGACTAATCAATGCTCTTTGCCCTTTTTGGTGTGTCCCGCTTCTTCATAACTCAAAATATAATGACATTCAGTGACAGGAAGGATATAATCAATTAAATGCAACAACACGTGGGGGCGGCATGGCTCAGCGGGCTAATGCATCGTACCACAAATCCGGGGACCCGAGTTCAATTCCAACCCGTGGTCATTTCCCAATCCCTACCCTTCTCTCTCTCCCACTCATTTCCTGTCACACTCTCTGCTGTCCTATCGAATTAAAGGCAAAAAAGCCCTAAAAAATATCTTTAAAAATGCAACAACACTGTCATTTGTCAGAGCTTAGTGTACATTACAAAGAAAAGAAAGGGGAAAAAAAAACTGTTCAAAAGACTACCACTGAACTAGGTACTAGGTTGTCCATATTTTGTAAATAATTTCAATGTGATTTATTGACCTGCATTTATCTCTCATTACAGAGACATCATTAAGTATCAACGTTTCAGTTAGATTTTGAACCATAGCACTTTTGAACTGACATCCCAATCCTTAGAACTTTTCATGGATCAAAAGCTTTTCAACAGTAATTTTTCAAACATTCCCTGGTTGATGGTTCAGTAGACTTGCCCAAACATGTTAAGGATAGCGGCTGCAGAGGTGTTTCCATAGAGGTGAAATAATGGACAAGATGAAGCGAAGGACCAACATGACGTGGAACGCGAGTGCTTTCCGCTACCACCAAGTGGGCAAACAGACTTGGCAAACAATTGCTGGCCTCAGGCAACCCAAGCTCCATGCATTTATGTTTTGGATATAGGATAAGACTCAATAAAAGTAATTTCAGTTGTTAGTCTTATCTGTGGTTTACATTTTGTGGTGATTGATGACAGGTGCAAACTGGACAGCTGCTGTCTTGAAAATAAACAGTACTGGCTATTCTCATCCAAGTTTTGATTGGTTAAAAATTAAACTACTGTGGGTGTGGGAAACTGGTTATTAGCCAGAAGCAGGCAAATAGGTTGGTTGATTGATTTGAGAAGTTTGGTGTAATAAGGACCCAATGTATAGGCCTATTGCAACATCATAAAAAGTATTGGAAGAAAAATTTTGAGACGTTCGTACTGGCCGAATAAGACCGCTTGCTAGCTTCCAGGGGCACCCAGCTAGGTGTTAGTGGCCAAATCGCTGTTTTAAACCATAGAAAGGCTCAAAATAGCCCCACACTTCATTTATAGTATAATGACAGTTCCAACATTTAAAACCAGGCATTGAAAACTTAGTAACTGTACAGATAGCTACTTTCCACCTAGCTGGGTGGCCCTGGAAGCTACAACTAGCAAGGCTCTGTCTAAATGGAGTCATTCATTTACAGTATCATTGTCACTGTACAAACAAGATAGGAAAACACCTGCAGTAAAGGTCTTGTATTCTATGACGTTCCTAGATAGCTATTACAATGATATCTTCTGTGCTCTGTCTGGAATAGTTGGCTGAATATGACGTGCAGCCTCTGGCACATGACTTAGTTTGCTAGTTAGTCTTTATTTCTCCAGACATGGGAAGTTTGTTTTGACTGACCATTTAAGCCTCACAAACATTAACTAAATCGATACACACAGCTTTACTTCTTCACCCACCACCTAGGCACCCACACTGTGCCCATCATACATGTATTCCACCAGCACATAGCCTACATCACAAACACTTACACAGAAAACCCATCCACAGTTACTGGCAAGGCTTACGCAGCACAGCAAATCAACTGTGTGACTTCCTGTAAGCAGTTGTGTGTGTGTGTGTGTGTGTGTGTGTGTGTGTGTGTGTGTGTGTGTGTGTGTGTGTGTGTGTGTGTGTGTGTGTGTGTGTGTGTGTAAACTTTTAGCTTTTTTTTCTGAATGCATGCATTTGGGAAAAGTAGGCCTTCTAATTGATTACATGACATGAGAAAGATTAAGCTACAAGGTTGTGTGACTTTAAATAGAATTGTTTACTGAAGGCAGTGCTAAAGATGATGTATCACCCAACTGATACAGCATAGTTAGGCTATTTGGAATCAGTTGACAGTTGGATTTTGACAGTTGTGTGTATTCCATGTAATCATATCTCAGTTATGTGGGCGTTGGCTACATCATCAATAGAGGATGAAAAATAGAGAATGCAAAATATGTCATTGGTTGGGGCGCCAAAGTTCCGCACCCAAAAACATGAGGATAAGGCTGCGATCACACAGAGGGCGGATTTCCACGTGTAATCCGCAAGGCAAAGGTTGAAAATAAATGGAGCAGTTTTTTTCTAGAGCGGAGATTTTGTTTGCCATCCACAGGGTCACTCCGCTTAGCATAGCCCTCATTTCGCTAAGCAAACTGAGTAAATAACATTTTGAATAAAGATTCTATTGACTGAATGAACAAAGATTATGAAAGTAAAGATATTATTCTCACTAGAAATGTCATAAAAAAATTTATTCGTAACAAAGGTTTTGAATATATTGCGTTTTCTATCTGAAAGGAATCTAGCCAATACGTGAGTGTAGCCTGGGAGTTCCCATGCTCCTTTACGCACTTATTTCATTTCACTCTGCAAAGCAGCATGGTGACCATGGACGATTTTCTCGCCTGCTTTCGGTATCCAATCACAGAACAAAAAGGGATTTGTACAGCCCTTGATTGCATTTTACATCACATGGTGGCTCTGGTATTGGTTCCGAGGTATGAACAGATGGTATGATAAACATTTGTAGTGTCCAATAAACTGCTACGAGAAATGCAATAGGTAGGTCTCCAGACTAAATATCACTTGTGATTTTTAGTTTGGCATTTGTCGAGCTAACGCGAGTGACGTGTCCGCAGATTTTCTGCACTGAGTTGAATTTTTTCCTGTCCGCCTGCAGCGGACCGGCGGAAAAATCAGTGTTCTGCGTTCGGTGGAAAATCTGCACAGAATACGCTCCCTGCCATTAAGAAAGAACAGAAAAAATCTGCCTCCAGCTGGAAATCCGTCCTCGGTGTGATCAGGGCTTAAATGCGCCATTAAATTGCAAAATGTAGTGCCTTCGTCCAAAACTGGGGGAGTGCCTTCTCTCTCACTGTCACATAGCGAGGGTTCACCATAACAGTCAAATGAGCATAGTTGAGATAGGCTACTATCTGAGCAAATAGCGTCCTCTTTTATCTCCAGTATCTCCTGTTGGCCTTGGCCAAGGAGGTTATGTTTTTGCTGGTGGCTGTGTGTGTCTGTGTGCATGTCTGTACAAAATAACTTGAAAAGTAGGCCTACTACACGGATTTGGATGAAATTTTCGGCCGTTTGTATTGGGACAAACAATTGATGAATTTTTGGTGATGATTGGTGATCCAGAACACGATCTGGAAATTATATTGCATTTATACCACTGCTTGGTCAACTTTCCTATTGTGAGGTGCTATTCAGAACGTTCATGGCTATGGCTAGTTCCACTTTTCCATCCATATTCAGACTTGCATGTCAATTCGCCCAACTCGCTCTGACTTGTAAGTAAACACATTGCCTTGGCAGAGGTCAGCGCTCTCCAAGTGCTTTTCTGGTTCCGAGGTATGTACAGACGGTATGATAAACATTTGTAGTGTCCAATAAACTGCTACGAGAAATGCAATAGGTAGGTCTCCAGACTAAATATCACTTGTGATTTTTAGTTTGGCATTTGTTGAATTTTTTGTTCTGTTTTATGTTTTAGGGAAGTTCTATTTCTCAAAATATTAGGGAAGAGTGGCGCTCATGCAGCCTTAATGAATGAGCCACCACTACTGAGTGTATGCTTGATAGGCATAGCCTACATTTGGCATATTTCCATTCAACTTCTAATGTACATTTGCATTTAATTTATGTGTCAGGACTTGTAAGCTGATACATGTTTGAAGAAAGTAATACAAACGCGTCCTGAAGCTGCCTAAGGTTGAGTCAGCTGCAACCCCCATGGCATAAAGCATGAAAATACTGTGTTTCTCCCTTTACCAGACCCCGATCAGATATCCTGAAAAACAGGTTAGGTATGCTGTAAGGTGCTGACACTGAGAAAAAGTGGAACTTCATCACCGAGACAGAAATAAAGTCGACAGCCATATAGTTTGCTCTCTAGGGGCAAAGCTACAGTGTTCCATTTTCTTTTTTTTTTTTACTCACCATTGTTCACAAAATGTGTTTTTTTCCCCCCCTGTCCTGTCTACTATAGTAGGTCTGTTAAGAGATCCTGTCTGTTTTCACTGTGTTTTTTATATCACATGTGGAATATGGCTCAACCACCCATCTACTGTTAAAATGACTAAGTCATTGCCATCATGCGTCTGTAATTATTTTAACCACTCAGTTCACAGGCTTAGAAAACGGTCACAGTCAAAACTGTGTTGTTGACTCACAGAGATACATATGCTTTTCTTCATAGCATAATGTAAGCATATGATTTGCTAACAGTGTTGTTTTTATTAGAACTTAGACACAAAGATGTCAGAAAGATCTTTGTTTACCCAAAACACTGAAACTACTCAATAAGTCTTTTGAGCACAAGCATGACAGGTCACATCTTAGGATTCTTTGAAATGCATGCTCTTGAGATACAGTAAGAGGACATGACAAGGATAAAAATAAAAGACTTAAGCCCAATCCCATTTCTATTCCCTAACACTAGCACTCGTTTTCGAGTTCCCTCCAAGATGAGACACCCCTCGATTGTGTAGTGAGAAGTGCAGATCTTCCCCTAATAAATGGGACAGCACTTCGCATAAAAACGTCTTGACCGGTTTCATGCGTCTATCGTTAAGACTGAACGGATAAAGGCTCTTAACCGGGGTAAACTGTTCAAAAGCCGTCATCGTCAATTATCATCACCCACATGAGAGGCTCAATTCTGGTGAAAGATTTGCGCACTTTGAAAAATATCGATCTTTCTAATAGTCATGTTTTAACACACCAGTGCGGAATTCAACTGAATTTACATCAAACTAAGATATCCCAACATTAAAAAAATATGCTTAATTGCAATAGTAGCTATATTTTTTTAAGTTCTTATCCAGAGCTGAGAGAACGGGACACAGCTCGGGTACTGACACGCAGTTCGCAAAGAATTCGTGGTAATTTCATCTTCACTTCAATTTCACTTCGTTCAAAGTCTGCACCCGACCTCCCTCCGTTTGAAGGGGCGATTTGAACAGCCCTCGAATTTCTGGGGCATGTGACAGTTTTCTTTTCCTTTTCTAAATGTGTATCCTGTTTTTCGTTTATATGGCCTCATCACATTTACAACCACAGGCAGTATAAAAAAAATGAGGCTGCTTTCCTTATCCGCCAGACACCTCCCCTTCTGTAAGTGGCTAACTGGAGTATTTCCATATGGCTCTTCTGCCGTTGCTTTATACAGCACCATTCAGTTAGCATTAGCTGTTAAACACTATTCTGGGTTGGACCAAATTAGGTAGTTCTCTTTAACAGTACTCTGTTAACCTGGACAACAAGTTGGAAATACTCTGAACTACCATTTTAATGCTGCCTCTACAGTATATCATAGCATAGAAAACAAGTGTTGGGATTTTAAGTCTCACACAGATGTCTTGCATCTGTCATTTTGAACTGAGACACTCCCTTATCCACCCATCCCAAACTCCCATGAAACTGGATTCATCTGTCTAGTAGTGTGTCTGTGGCTGACAGCACACTAATATGGCGGGGAAAAAAATAATCCTGAAAAACGGTTGAAAATAAACCAAAATAAGAAAGGCCTGCTATTAAATAAAGCAATAACTAAACAAATAACTAGTAAGTGTTGTAAAGGCCGATAATGTAATAACGGCCAATAATGTAATAACTGCCAATAACGTAATAATTTTCAGTTTTTAAATGTAATAAAGCCAATAATGTAATAACTTGCCAATAATGTCAGAATTTCTTATTCTTATCTAAAAATATTATTTGTAAGTTTTATGTGAATGATTATCATAATGCAGTTATACGCAAACAGGAATATTTTAAAATTATTTTTAATTCAATAAAATAATCTCATGTATTTTTTTTTACTCCCTGGCACCACCTCACAGCCCCCAGGGGCTTAGTTCTAGGCTAATCAGTTGGACCAATTTCTTGTATCTTCAGTACTAGCAAGTCTTGAGTAGTTTGAGCAATAGAGCTCTTATTAAAATTGGGCAAAGTTGCCCTTTAAACCGTCCACTAGGTGAACAAAACAGTCAAGTCATGTGACTGACACTTTACTCAGCCATCAGCAGGCTTCCATAGTTCTACAGCAAAATGTGAAAAAGTAATTTTATGGTTTCTAGATTGGGAAAAGAAAATAGCTATTCTTACTTATTGGATATTGGATTGTATATCCTATATTTATTGGAAAACGGTATAAAATGCTGTAAAATGACAGCTGACCACTTCTTCCCCTGTCCTCCTATTTCTCCCTCCTCCCCCACCTCAGCCCCATCCTCCACTTCTCTCTTCCTTGACTGTGCACTATGGTTGAGTATGCACCGAGTGGGGTCACTGTTCTCTCCCTCCGCTACATATGGTGTCAGAAGAGGGATGGCTACCGTGAGGCCATCGGATGTGTACCCAATGTGTGGTCCGTATGAGGGACCACCAGGATAGGTTGACCCCGGTGTGAGGGACCCCTGAGATGGGTGAAGCACTAGAGTGTGGGGTACCCTGGGATGGGAGTAGTATGGCTGGTGGATGCGTGAGGGACATGCGCTTCCCAAAGGAGAAGGCAGTGTGACGGGGTACCATCACTACGGTTGAGTATGCACTCTGACTGACATACCAACAAGCTTGGCTCCTTGATGTTGCGGTCAAGTTGCACATTTAGTTCTCCGGAGACCCGGATTCGAGACCGTGTGCAGTTTCGTAAAAGGTTATATCATTTCAGAGAAAAATCTTACATTATTGGCAAGTTATTACATTATTGGCTTCATTACATTTAAAACTGTGAAAATTATTACGTTATTGGCAGTTGTTACATTTTTGGTCATTATTACATTATCGGCCTTAACA
>JAODXP020002405.1:0-25000 GCA_027497455.2 Sardinella longiceps | reverse complement strand
GACCAAACAAGTAAACAAATGTAAACAAAAACAATTTGTATGGGAGTGCCTGACTGTGTCTAGGAGTGACTGAGAGGAAGGGGGGATAGTGCCTTGCACCTTTGAGGGCAAAAATGATCAAAGACCTGTGTATGAACTCTTGTTTGTGGGCAGTTATTTAGGTCTTTGTGTGTGTATCTTACGGGTTATGTGTGCAGTAAATGACTACAGGTGTGACTTCACCAGAGAGGGTTGACTAACCTTTTAGCTTTATCGGCCCCAGGACTATGGTGGCCGTCTGGTGCTCAGAGCTCAGGCTTCGTGCCTTGCGGTTGTGGCATCGGTCGTCACGACAGCGGGAGTTGTTGTCACTCTCAGGGCAGATGAGGACCTTGCATTGCAGATAAACAGAGTTATGTGCCCTCAGGAACTTGAAAGCCTGGAAGCGGAACCGAGCATAACTCTGAGAGCCGCTCACATAGGAGTAGTATGTCTCGTCTCGTTTACACCTGGTAGAGAAAAACATTGTCAATGCAGAACTACCTGTTCTTACTAGCTTTGTCAGTGGCTGTGGCTGAATACTTGGTGACCTAAACAACAAGGTTATAGATTGAATCACACTGGATAGTCACTTTATGTGTATTTGTGTTACCTTAGTATTTGAACAAATGGAGAAGAGAAAAGAGCAACTAAAATCCATCTTAGTAGTCTTACCCGTTTTCCACTAAAGTATAGGAACGGTAGTTAGAATAGTCATGTGGGTTTGGTGTGGCCACACATGTATCCAGGAAGAGGACAAGGCTTTCGTCCGGTCTCCTGAGGTTCACCTGGACGTACATGTACTGATTGAGATCTACTTCATAAGGACTCTGGTAGATTTGCTGGTAGAAGCTACTAGAGGTGTAGAAAGCCATGGTGGTGTTGAATCGTCCAATTCCAGTGATGTTAAACGTGATTCCTTCCCTTGCCTCATACATTATCTGTGATATGGAGTCCTTTTCCATGTGACAGGCCACAGCCAACTGGAAACTACTTGATTGACGTGTGATCTCGCCAAAACTGGTTTGATATGCTCGAACAGCATTTTGATAAATTATACGACCATTATCAAACTGAATAGAATGGGGGTAAAGGGTATGGGTTTAGAAAAAAAAAATCAGTTAGGTTCTTTTCTGATGAACTACTGTAGTATTTACTGAATTATTGGTATAGGACATGCCAATAATGTAGTTGCTGTTCATCAAAGATTAAATAAGATGAAATAAATGTACCTTTCTCACAGTTCCACAGCGGTTGAGAGGAAAGGTAAACACCACCTGGAAACTGTTGACGGTTGGTCGACAGTGTTCATCATTGACATAAAGATCATGACTATTATATCCCTGATCACTCAGGAAAGCTCTTGAGACGACGATTTCCATATTATCTGAGGAACACTGTACCCTGCCTACAGAAAGAATAATAAAAAAAATCAACATCATCACTTTATGTGCATATTAGACATACATCATGAAAAAAATGGCCAAATTCGCGAATTAGTTTTATTCTAAGATGAGTTGATTACTGCCTGATAGGTGATGATGTACCTTTGCTAGTTGGTAAGGAGCTGGTGAATTGAGCCTGGAATCCACGACTCACTACAGCATAATTACTTCTGAAGACCACAGTCATGTAGTTAGAGGAGGAGTGGAAAGTGTTCTGAGAGGAGTTGTGGCAGAGACGATCCATATGACCGTAGTCTACTGAGGGGCCATCATACACGCTTATGTAGTCACAATCACAGCAGCGCTCCAGTCTGAGGAGCAAAGTAGCCAGTTAGATTTTTCATCATTATTATTGGCTTAGTGGTCCTAACACAGTTTTTTTTAAAATACTGCGTTTTGTACAGGAATATAAATCAATAGATTGATGCGCTTAAAGGAGGAGACCGGGGTTGGTTGTCACACGGGTAGGTTGTCACAGTCGTCATATCTCAGCCACTACAGGGCGCTGATCAAAACTTTTGACACAGATCTGTTCAGAATTTGGGTCAAAGTTCACCTACATTGTTATTGGAGGTGTAAGCAGCATCAGTTTGAGGTGAGACAACTTTAAGTGTTTTTCACATGCAAAACCAACTTTTGAGGACTACATTGTTTTTCTTATAAATAATGATACTATAAGTTGATGTCAGAACAAATATTGCCATTTGAAAGTGTAAAGGGAAAGCTGCAATTTGGTAGGTTTTTTTCAGAGCTTGGGTAATACATGTGGATGCTAGCCTCCAAAATAGCTAAAAATGTCTGTTGGGGTAGGTTGTCACAATTTTTGGGGGTTGGTTGTCACATGTCATTGTAATGAAATGAAATGAAAATACATGAATTGATAGGTTTTTAAATTTTAATTGATGATTTTATACACAGGGGATTAGTTTAGTGTAGTTAAGTTTTGTATTTCATTGAAAATAATGATAAAAATAATAATTTGAAATATGTCTCCATTTTTCTTTTTTCCCCATTAGAATAACACAGGGACAACCAACCCCATAGGGTGTGACAACCTACCCCGGTATGGGGTTGGTTGTCACATCTGCGCAAGGTGCCTTTGACACCCCATATCTTTTTAAGAGAAAGGAGTCTTCTGGATTTAAGACTATCTAAATGGACCTGAGACTTCACCCAATAACTATGGACAGAAAGGGTGTCCTTACCATACACCAATTTAGTAGAAATTAAATTTAAGTAAAAAGTGTGACAACGAACCCCGGTCTCCCCTACACAAGTCAAATGCAGCCCTATAGTGTGAACACACAAGAGGCACAATTAGATGTCTGATATAGCGTAGGGTACAGTTCGTAAATGACTGTCTGTGACCCAAATTTAAAGGAGGAATCTGCTGTGAATTAATTCATAGTCCTTTGGGTTACTGAGGGCTGTTGGTGCAAAAATAATGATAAATTTCATACATAGAATGAATAGTAAACTGGCTTAATGAGGCACATCAATAATTTTTCATTTTCTTTTTGTTATGCATCATGCAGTTAATGTTAACTGCTGGTTTTCCCTACAGTCTATGCCGTATTAACTTTCCTTGTTCTTTTTCCTATAGACAGCGCTCTGTGATCTCAATCAACAGGACTATTCTCCTGCAGGATGCCCTGGTCTACTAATATCATTAGACATCTGCTGGGTCATTTGAGCACAATTTAACGTGTTGAATAGGTAACAGTCATAGCAGCACGTGTACGGTGTACATCCAACAAACAGTGACATTATATGCATATAATAGTAATATCCTGAAGACCTGATCACAATGTAGACTGCACAATACAAGGTATATTGTCACGGTTTGTCACTTTTTTAAAGCCTCATAGCACTTTGCAATGATTGTCAACTCACTCCAGATCAGAAAATGATAGCAGGATCCTCTGCCCAGAGGGAGCTGACAGTCTCCAAACACAGTAGGCATTGTCATGGTAATAACCAGGATAGTAAGGGCTGGAGAAAGTTCCAGAACCACTCAGTTGTCCTCCACAGTGTGGAGTAAGGTCTGGAAGAAAATTTAAGGAATCTATACCATGAATGTTCTAAACCATGAACAAATTCACAAATTACAAGGCAGTAGATTCAAATATCTAAGATAAAATCTAGGAGTCTGTGGTGCTTGGACCCCAATACAAATGCAACCCCACCTTCACAAACAACTGAAGCATCTTCATGGTGGCTACAATCATGGATACCGATGCCATGGTGTCTACACTGAAAGAGAGAAGACTCATGGCCTGTGCAGTCAATGCCATCCAGCCAGATCGCCCCACTGCCTTCTCCAAAATAAGCCATTCCTGGAGAACTTAGGACTGCTCCACATCCCAACTGTCTGCAAACCACTTTAGCATCGTTAATGTCCCAGTTGTCATCACACACAGTGCCCCAGACGCCATTGTGCTGTACCTCTACTCTTCCAGCGCAGGACCTGTTGCCTTTAATTAGCCGTACATTGCCAACTGAGGTAGAAATATAACAAGATCAAGAATCAGAGCAAAAGTCATTTGAGATGACCTGACATCAAAAATGTGATAACTAAAAACAAGAGGGAACCAGATGTTGTATAACTAATAGTAACAGCAGTGTAGTTCATGTCACTGCAGTTGAAGCCTATACACAGAAGTCCTTGACAAATCACACGTTATTGCCAACTTTGTGTTACCATTCCGATGAAAAAAAAATAAGAATAAATCTGAAGTCATGAAGAAAGTCATTAGAAAATGATTCCTAATTAAATTATGATTACAATATACTGTTAATATACTGTATATTTTTAGATATGTCTCAAGGAAATATTTGATAGCCAACCTTGTGGTTCTGCAGTTCCATGACAGTAAGCTAGAGAAGTGAAATTCAAAGCAAGTGAGATTCAAAGTAACACCTTCATGTCAAGAATCAGAGAGCCAAAAGAAGACAATGTAAGATTACCATAATAGTCAGAACAGCAGTTTCCATGGTGCTCACAGGAAGTCGCACAAGAGCAACTGCTGAAGTTGTAGCCACAGTTGTACATACAGGAGTGCCAGTTCGCTATGAGATTGAAAATTAAAAAAAAAAGAGACTAATATTTATTACAAATGTGAATGAATTCTTGACATTATAGGAGAGATCACATATGGGGCAGTGGTAGCATAGTGGTTAAGGAGCCTGTCAAATGTCCTTTTAGTCTGGAAGCTGTAGGTTCGAATTCCATCTGCCACTGTTATGCAAGGCACTTAAAGTGGTGCTCCGGAGTGATTTCAAGCCCTGTTGAACGAGCCTGCTAAATGCACTAGTTAGCAAGTGGAACAAAATAATTTGGAACAGCATAGATCAAACGCGAATGCAGGAGCACTTTACACTGAATCAATGGAAACTTGGATTATTCAAAACTGAAAGTAAAATCTGAGGTATATACTGTATAAAGTGCTTGTTCGTCATTCCTGTTGTTGCTGTATGTAGCTCGGCTAGTAGCCTAGAACTCTAGACGTACCCCTAGCGGTAGCAAATTTGAATTTGCACGGAGGATACGTCTAGAGGCCACTGATAGAAACCCGTTGTATTCTTCCTCTGGCGGCGGATAACCAATCACAGCGCGGTATGTGTACAGGAAATCGTAAGGCGGGCTTTGTACGATGACGACAGCCCTGCTCAAACCAGAGCAGAATCGTCTTTGGCTTTAGTTTTGGACGAATTGCAACTTGTCATTTTCTTTGAAAGTGAAACAAGAAAGTGCACTGAAGTTTTTCGTTCTGAAAAAGATGTCTTTGCCGTGTTACCGACGGGCTACGGGAAAAGTTTGATATACCAGCTGGTACCACTGGCCGGAACGCTAGCCTATTACGTGGAGAGGCAGTTTGAAAGACAACGCAATCACCCGCCCCTCCATTGAGGTACAGTCTATCAGTGGTCTTCAGACTATACATTCTTATGATATAGTCTGACGTGTCAGGCTACTCGGCTAGTACGAAACCAGAGAAATAAGTGAAGACCGAAATAGCGAAACAGCAGCCAATGCTAACAGTTGCAGGCATATCAACTCGATTATGTTTGGTTTTGATATGCCCACTTCTGTTATCTGCCTGTTATCTACCTGTGTATCATCTTGGTGTGCATTGCATGAGATTCTGCCATTTCATAGCTATCAACAGCATTTAGCAATGTAAAACAGCAGGGCTATGGATTGATTCACTCTGGATTATTCCTTTAGGGAGTCCACTGTTTTATGAAATTGGATTATTCACAGTGTAACCCGGAGGTATTGTTTTGGTCTCAGTGCATGCTTCTTACTAGTCCAGCAACCCCAATTGTAGCTTTAGTTTAGCATATAAGCCTACTGGAATTTTCCTGGTGAACCAGTAGCCTGTAAGTAACAGGCTACTGGCACACTGCCCTTTCACGCCTCTCCGCAGGCGTGGTTTAGTCAAAAGATGCTTGCACGTGGTTGGAGCAACCTCTTATGAATGACATGACACTTCGACCACTCACGTTGAAGCTTTGTGACGTAGGACGTGTGCGTCACGTAAGCGCCGCCAGGTCGGGAACCAAAACAGAAACGTCATACCCACTGAAATCCCTCCCTACGATCCTGATTCGTCGTGCTGCCCCGGTTATTTCGAAAACGGAGGAGGAGAGCGAATCACTGGTGTACCAGAAGGTTTGTGTAGCCCAGCCCCCTGGGGGTCAACACATAGCTTCTGGTTCACCAGGAAATACTGGAATATGATCCCGGTTGACAATTGTTGGTTTTGGGAACGTCTCGGGAATGTTATGTATTGGGTGAGGGAACGTTGCATGAACGTTGTTTTGGTTCTCTGAAGGGGCATAAGGAAAGTTTTTTAAACAGATCTTTTGCTGCTGGTTGCATTGTTTAGGTGAACATTCCTGCGACGTTCTCCTTACATGGATTTTTGTGAGAAAAAAAAGTATTCAGAATAGTCATAAAATGGCCCTGAATTCTATTAATTTTAAACACTGATATCACAGACAGTCGTAGTCCAGCCAGAATATTTGCATTTGAAAAGCTAAATTGCAGCCCACAAGTAGTGTTTACATTGTCATTTCAAGTGGTGTTTGTTTTGTTGTCATTGTCAAGGCCTTATTATGCTTCCAAAACACATTGTGACAAAGTGAGAAATAAAACTAGGATATGTATAATAAGGGATGCTTTTGAAAGATAAGGACAGCTGAAAGCAGCAAAATATTATGAACATGATTGTATCAATTTTGGCCACAATTCTACACACTGCTCCTTTAACGTTCTCTGATCAAAAATAGGAAAACGTTCCTGAAATGCCCATACGACAACCATGGGCGAACGTTAGTTAAAGTTCCATAATGTTAGCAGGGATGTTGCCAAAGAGTTGTTACTTGGCTACTTTACATTCCATCACCTATGCTAAGCTAAAGCCAAGAAAAAGGTAAATAGGAAAATGCATTATGCACTGAGACCATAGGGCTTGAAATTGGAATACAGATCACATGCATACCTGTTGTATGGTCCGGTGCTGGACCTTCAGTTGTGAAGTTGCCATAACAGTTTCCTTGACAGAAACAGAGAGGGCAGAGAAAGGAAAAAAGACAGATTAATATCAGTGTTTTACTTGTAGCAGGACAGAGATCTTGAAATATTGTTTCTCTTACTATAATAGTCATGACAGCAGTTTCCTCTGTATTCACAGGAACTACTACAGGAACAGCTGCCTAAGTCTTGACCACAGTTGTACCACTCACAGGAAGTTTCAGCTACAAAAGAGAAAATCATGAACTTCTGCAAAAGTGTGGCAATGGGAATTTTGTATAATATCCATTCAGTATGCATGAAACCAGAAGGTCATAGACCTATCAAATATTTCTCAGTGATAAAATCAATTGAACAGCTACCATGCATACAATATAGGGGGAAATTGTAGCATACTTGTTGGTGGTAGTGGGTCAGGTGTAGTAGTGACACCGCAGTGGTCTAGAGAGACAAAAACAGAAGTGAGTGTGTGTGTGTGTGTGTGTGTGAGAGAGAGAGAGAGAGAGAGAGAGAGAGAGAGATTAACCTCAGTGTTGAAATTAATTGAGTATTTGTAGCAGGAAGAGAAATTAAAAACATGTTTCGCTCACCATAAAAGTCATGGCAGCAGTTTCCATAGCGGTCACAGTCAATTCTGCAGGAGCAACTGCCCAGATGGTTACCGCAGTTGTACCTACAAGAGTTCTCTATAGGCAGAACATTTTGGTGATTTAACTTATTTGATTATTGTGTAGTACAAAACTAGCAGGAGCCCACCCATACTTCCTGTTGCTGTATGTAGCTTTGCTAATACAAAACCAGAGAAATAAGTGAAGACCAAAATAGCGAAACAGTAGCCAATGCTAACAGTTGCAGGCATATCAAATCGATTATGTTTGGTTTTGATATGCTCACTTCTGTTATCTGCCAGTTCATTATCTTGGTGTGCATTGCATGAGATTCTGCCATTTTCATAGCTATCAACAGCATTTAGCAATGCAAAACAGCAGGGCTATGGATTGTTTCACTCTGGATAATTCCTTTAGGGAGTCCACTGTTTTATGAAATTGGATTATTCACAGTGTAACCCGGAGGTAGGCTACATATTGTTTTGGTCTCAGTGCATGCTTCTTACTAGTCCAGCAACCCCAATTGTAGCTTTAGTTTAGCATATAAGCCTACTGGAATATGATCCCGGTTAACAATTTTTGGTTTTGGGAACGTCTCGGGAATGTTATCTATTGGGTGAGGGAACGTTGCATGAACGTTGTTTTGGTTCTCTGAAGGGGCATAAGGAAAGTTTTTTGAACAGATCTTTTGCTGCTGGTTGCGTTATTTAGTTGAACATTCCTGCGACGTTCTCCTTACATGGATTTTTGTGAGAAAAAAAGTATTCAGAATAATCATAAATTAGCCCTGATACATCACCAGACATGAAGCAATTATATTCATTTTAAACACTGATATCACAGACAGTCGTAGTCCAGCCAGAATATTTGCATTTGAAAAGCTAAGTTGCAGCCCACAAGTAGTGTTTTGTGTAGTTCAATTCTTTCGAGGTACTCGTCCTCAACCTTATTCAGCCTGGAGCTAAGCCATTAACTATTGTAACATTGTATAGACCTCCAGGGCCATACACTGAATTCCTAACTGAATTCTCTGACTTTATATCCACATTAGTTGTTAAATCAGATACAATAGTCATCTTGGGCGATTTTAATATTCACATGGATGTTGCACACAACAGCCTGACAGCTGCATTCCAATCTCTGATTGAGCACATTGGCTTCTGTCAAAATGTAAATGCACCTACACATAAAGACAACCACACTATTGACCTTGTACTAACTTACGGTACTCAAGTAGAACAACTTACAATTGCACCCCAACCAACATTGACTGACCATTACCTTATTACTCTAGAAATACCAGTCGACCATGTAGCGCAAAATGTGACCCACTACTACACTAGAGGCATAACGCCTAAAACCACTGACGATTTCATTGAAAAAAATTCCTGACCTTACACCAACACGCTATGATAGTCCTATCCCATCACCAACACATATCGACCAATTTACTGATCATGTTATGAACACATTACACTCAACACTTGACTTAATTGCTCCACTTAAAAAGAAAACAAGGAAGGTAGAAAAACTGCCCCTTGGTACACCACACATACACGTACATTAAAACAGGCTGCTCGCAGACTAGAAAGGAAATGGCTCAACACTAAACTCGAAGTATTTCACATTGCCTGGAGAGAGAGCCTGAAAGAATACAAGACTGCACTGAACAATGCTAAAACAGCTTATTATTCCTCGCTTATACATGAACACAAAGACGATCCAAAATTCCTCTTCAACACTATATCAAATTTGACAAAAAGTAAGACTGAAGTAACTCAGTCCATTCCAAGTCACCTCAGCAGTGACGACTTCCTGAATTTTTTCAATGAAAAAATTGAAACCATACGACTTAAAATTAGCAACATGCCTACAGCCTCTCTACTAACTACTGATAGCTGTAGCCAACCCGTAGCATACCTTGACTCCTTTATGCCCACTGATATATTAGAAATTTCTTGTCTCATTACCAAAGCGAAGGCGTCAACATGCCTACTTGATCCTATTCCTACTCACCTCCTCAAGGCAGCCTTTACACCTCTAGCTGAGACATTACTTGAAATTATCAATAGCTCACTTCCTAGCGGGACATGTACCAACTACTTTCAAGACATCAGTCATTAAACCATTGATTAAAAAACCAAACCTTGACCCTGATGTTCTGGCTAATTACAGACCTATATCCAACCTTCCTTTTATATCCAAAATTCTAGAAAAAATTGTGTTCAAACAAATTTGTCGCTTCCTAGACGAAAACAAAATCCAGGAAGTCTTCCAATCAGGATTTAGAGCTAATCACAGCACTGAAACGGCCTTAGTTAAAGTCTTCAACGACCTCCTTCTTTCCATGGACAATGGTAATATATCCATATTAATTTTACTTGATCTTAGTGCAGCTTTTGACACCATTGACCACAATATCCTACTACACAGACTCGAACATACGATAGGCATTAGAAATTCAGCATTAGCTTGGTTCAAATCCTACCTCACTGATCGATACCAATTTGTACATGCCCACAACGTCTCATCTTGTCATGCTAAAGTTAAATATGGCGTTCCGCAAGGCTCAGTACTGGGCCCCCTACTATTCTCTCTCTATATGCTACCTCTGGGTGAAATCATTAGGAAACATGGCATTGCATTTCACTCATACGCAGATGATACACAGCTTTATCTCTCTATGAAGCCTAGCGACTGCACTGCAACAACCAAACTCAATGCCTGTCTTGAAGATATTAAAGTTTGGATGTCAAAAAATTTCTTATGCTTGAACTCAGATAAAACTGAAGTTATGATGATTGCCTCTAAACAACTGAAGGACACCTCGCTTCACCATCATAGCTCACTTAGCAGTCCTACACTCTCATTTAGCTCACAAGTGAAAAATCTGGGGGTAATTATTGATCAAGACCTGTCCTTGAATAGCCATGTAAAGCACATTTCTAAAACATCATTTTTTCACCTTAGAAACATTGCTAAGGTTAGGAAGTTCCTGTCCTTTGAGGATGCTGAAAAACTTATACATGCATTTGTTACCTCCAGACTCGACTACTGCAATGCTCTGTTCTCAGGGTGCAGTAACACCTGCATTAAAAGTCTACAGCTAATCCAAAATGCAGCAGCTAGAACACTCACTAGAACTAAGAAATATGAACATATTTCTCCCATTCTAGCATCTCTACACTGGCTTCCTGTCAAAAGTCGAATTGACTTCAAAATCCTTCTCATGACGTATAAGGCACTTAATGGCTTAGCTCCTGCGTATATTACAGATTTACTTGTTCCATACCATCCAGCAAGACCTCTGAGATCTCAAAATGCTGGCCTCCTTGAAAAAGTGACCATATCTAAAACTACAATTGGAGGAAGAGCTTTTGCCTATCGAGCACCTCTTCTATGGAATTCTATTCCTCCCTACATTCGCGCAGCGGACACTCTCAATACCTTTAAGTCTAGACTTAAAACCTTCCTTTTTGACATTTCCTATAATTAGGAGTGGGCCATGGCATATCACCACTCCTCTTGGGCTTTCCTGGGAGGGCTACCTCTGCTGGTTTTCCAAGGCGGCCACTGACCACCCCCTTCTGGGTTGGTGAGATGCCATGTACCATACCTTAGTTATGCTGCGATAGCCTAGTGCTGCCACCTTCTGCACACTTGCCATCCTGTACAACCCTCTTTCTCCTCTCTCTCTCTCTCTCTCATCACTCTAGCTAGATTATATGACACATATCATGAAGTGATATCCTCCTAGATTGGCCTAACCCTCTTGTTTCTGCTTCTTTTGTCTCTCTTGCCTCCTCTGCCCCGACGCACTGGCTGAGTGATGAACCTCCCTGCCACCAACCCTACCCCACTACGGATGCTGCCCCGACGCACTGGCTGAGTGATGAACCTCCCTGCCACCAACCCTACCCCACTGCGGATGCTGATCAACCCCCCCCCCCCCCCCCGGAGCCACACACCAGGACCATCCTCCCCTTTTCTCTGAGGCCCTGATGGAACTGGCCTGATGGCCCCCTGATGACCACTACTTAGATGGCGACCAACACCCAATGAACTCTGATCCCACTCCAATTACTGACTAATCCCACACTCCAACTACTGACTCCATCCCTTGGCCCTGACTGTCACACAAACTATGTGTATATCATCTCTGACTACATTCAGTACTCATACTGTTTTGTGTTAACCATGGTCAATCTATGCATCAGACTTTACGGATACTTTATTAGGCCCCAGGCAGGTAGGCTGAGTCCATGAGGCGTGGATCTGCCCAAGGTTTCTTCCTACATAACAAATTATTTACAAAGCGAGGGAGTTTTTCCTTGCCCCTGATTCTCATGGATGCCTCCCGTACTGTCTGTAAAGCGCCGTGAGACAATGTACTGTATTTGTGCGCTATACAAATAAAATTGAATTGAATTGAATAGTGTTTACATTGTCATTTCAAGTGGTGTTTGTTTTGTTGTCATTGTCAAGGCCTCATTATGCTTCCAAAACACATTGTGACAAAGTGAGAAATAAAACTAGGATATGTACTGTATAAGGGATGCCTTTGAAAGATAAGGACAGCTGAAAGCAGCAAAATATTATGAATATGATTGTAGTATCAATTTTGGCCACAATTCTACACACTGCTCCTTTAACGTTCTCTGATCTAAAATAGGAAAACGTTCCTGAAATACCCATAAGCAGTGTTGGGCAAGTTACTGCAAAACTGTAATGTGTTATTTATTATACTGACATTTTAAAGTAATCCCTTACATTACAATATTAGTGTTTTGACAATGTAAGGCGTTACATTACTGTTGCATTACATTTACGTTACTCTTCGGGCCCCAAGGTAGCCTATGACCTTCATTAATTCATTATGAATGTTGAGAATGACAGGCATAGCTCTACATTAATTCCGACACAGCAGACGTTTTGCCCCTGCTGACCTCTCAGTGATTTTTGGCGAATTTGTATGAGGGAAAACACGCCACTTCATTCTAAGTTAAAAAGCATTGTAACTTGAGTTACTCACAATTGTACCGAGTAAAATATTACCAATTTTGTTTCTGTAATGCCTTACATTACCAAGTTACCACAAAAAGCAATGCATTAGAGTAAATAGTTACTTTTGTAACTGGTTACTCCCAACACTGCCCATAGGACAACCATGGGCGAACGTTAGTTAAAGTTCCATAATGTTAGCAGGGATGTCGCCAAAGAGTTGTTACTTGGCTACTTTACATTCCATCACCTATGCTAAGCTAAAACCAAAAAAAAGGTAAATAGGAAAATGCATTATGCACTGAGACCAGAGGGCTTGAAATTAGAATACAGATCACATGCATACCTGTTGTATGGTCCGGTGCTTTACTGAAGCTGTCCCCTATACAGTTTCCTTGACAAAAACAGAGAGGGCGGAGAAAGGAAAAAAGACAGATTAATATCAGTGTTTTACTTGTAGCAGGGCAGAGATCTTGAAATATTGTTTCTCTTACTATGATAGTCTTGACAGCAGTTTCCTCTGTATTCACAGGAACTAGTACAGGAACAGCTGCCTAAGTCTTTACCACAGTTGTACCACTTACAGGAAGCTTTAGCTACAAAAGAGAAAATCATGAACTTCACGAAAGTGTGGCAATGGGAATTTTGTATAATAATATCCATTCAGTATGCATGATACCAGAAGGTCATAGACCTATCAAATATTTCAGTGAGAAAATCAATTGAAGAGCTACCATGCATACAATATTATAGGGGGAAATTGTAGCATACTTGTTGGTGGTAGTGGGTCAGGTGTAGTAGTGACACCGCAGTGGTCTAGAGAGACAAAAACAGAAGTGAGTGTGTGTGTGTGTGTGTGTGTGTGTGTGAGAGAGAGAGAGAGAGAGAGAGAGAGAGAGAGAGAGAGAGAGATTAACCTGTGTTGAAATTAATTGAGTATTTGTAGCAGGAAGAGAAATTAAAAACATGTTTCGCTCACCATAAAAGTCATGGCAGCAGTTTCCATAGCGGTCACAGTCAATTCTGCAGGAGCAACTGCCCAGATGGTTACCGCAGTTGTACCTACAAGAGTTCTCTATAGGCAGAACATTTTGGTGATTTAACTTATTTGATTATTGTGTACAAAACCAATAAGTGAATATTCCCAAGATTTTACTAAACATTTTATGGATCCAAACAAAATTACAAACAATTCCAAATATATTTGAGGCATACTAAAAATTTCAATAAATAAAATGCCTTCAATGCTTTCAAATTTGATACTGATAACATGTAGGCCTATCAAAAAAAGTTGAGACTAGGCTTGAAGATCTAATTATGTGATTAAAGGCATTGTGTGGGTTCAGGAAAACAGAATCCCTGGTCTGTGAGTACATTTTGACACTGCAACAAGGTTCTGAGCAACATATTGTCCCTGTTCGTTGAAAAACGCGAATGTTCATTTTTGCGTTTTTTGAGTTTTTATGACGCCTTGAATGTCCAAGTTCACTTCCATATACAGTGTGATTCTTGGATCTGAATGACCAATTAAAAGCTTTGAAAGCTGCAAGGCAGACTTCTTCAGATTTTGGTTTACATGTACATCCATTCTGTACATCAGCTTTATAAAATATTTGAAATTATTTCCCTTTGAAAACAATGTGTCATGGTAAGAAATGTTACTTCACCTGTGGTAGGGTCGGGTGCCTCGGTAGTCCAATACCAGCCTTAGAAAAAAGAAAAAAAACATATTTGCTGGTCATGACATTGCGTCCCAAAATCAACCCTAGGGTTTAATTAGGAAGTAGGCAATGACAAACTGACACGTCATTTTCAGGATCATAAACAGTTTGAGATTTTAAGTTAAACTGAAGCATTACACGTTTACCAAAACTCTTTATATACAGAAATACAGATAGCCTATTCATCTATAGCTTCTGCAACATGAAACTCACTAACAAAAAAAAACATCTTGGTCTCTTGGTACCTACTGGTCATTTTTGGACAACAACAAGGGACAGATTATTACATTTTGATGGTGATGGTGAGCCACAAAACAACCTGGAATTTGCATTGCAGTCAGTGACTATCTGGGTAGGGTTGGATTGTTCACACATAAAGAGTCCAAGTGTGAATACGTGTATATCATTTGGTTTCTTTGTTTTTTCTTATCTGTTTCATTTCCAATGACCCATACCTGAATAAGAGTATTCCGCATAGAATCCCATATCAGTTCCAATATGGTCAGTTTTGAAAACAACGGTGACATCATTTTGGGTGGATTTCACCACCCTGTTGTACTGTTTGCCACAGAATTTCACGAGGAGTCGGGAGGATGTTGTAGGACCGTCATAGACACTGATGGAGTCGTACGCACAGTTATGGTAATATTCCACGCTGCACACAAAACCAAAAGAGACTGAATTTGAGAACATGCACAAAAAGCTGTCACTCTCAAAAGATAATGAGGAAAGTTGAAACAAAAAGAAGAATTTATTCATTTTTATCAATAATTTCTAGTCAATAAATTTACAGGACAGAACACAGGGCACCTTGTCTTGCTAAATTCATTACTGTAACAGTCAAAAGAATGTATCTGCCTCTGATTTACAAACTCTCAGGCATTCAAGAACAAAAATGTATACTTAAATTCACCTGATGTTCCGGAAATGTATGGTTATGATGCCATTACCAATGGCCATGATCCTCCATGTGCAGTTAATATTGTTGGGGTAGTGATAAGGATAGTTGAGGCTAGAAAACACTCCTTGGTTTTGTGTCAAGTATCCACCACATGATTTTGGGACTAAAAAAGACCACCATAAGCAAAACATCTTTTCATTTAAGTGACATATTGATCTCACGGGAGAGCCAAATTGTCAAAAATCTATAAGCTAAGAGTGCAAAGTGAATAAAGAAAGATAGAAGGATATCCATTAAATCTTATATGTAATACAAGAGAAGGCTGGCTGCCTTTTCACTAGTTGGTCTACTTTGTACTATATTTTGATTGTCAATCCAACCTCCAACCCTTGGCAGCTACAAACAACAGGGCTGTGGGCTGATTGATTGAAATGATAGCAGAAAAAGGACAGAAACAAAGCAGACAAAACCAACTTAGAGAGAACACAGACAAATGAAATTTATAGACTGACAGACAAAACACAGACAGACAGGCCAACAAACAGACAGTTTACATAATTAACAGTCAATTTAATGTTTACACTCACTCCCATCTTCATCGGTAGTAAAGTTTTCTGCAGTGGTTGTTTGACCTGGAAGTTTACACAGTAGTGTTAATCAACTTTATTTTCTACGTAGACCTTATAATATGGCTGTAACATGAAACATGATACATGGAAATTGTCCAGGCAAGATCATGCTTATTACTATTTTTGGATCAATGCACAATACAATTTACAGTATTCTGTCAATTAAGATAATCAAGAAAAATTAATGATTATTTTGTCTTTCGTTACAACATCAACAAAAAATGAAACAGTTACATAGTAATAAGTTAGCCCACCTTGGACATTGCTCACAGCAGCAAAGGTGCAGAGCAGAAGAATAACTGATCTCATGATCTCCATCTTTCTCCTCAGCCTGAAAGTGACCCCCAAGCCTCCAGTAGCAGGCCTTATATAGGCCTAGTCAACCTTAAACAGCTTGATCATTCCTATGGTTGTCACAAACCTGGCAATAACAATACATGCAAACCCTGTAAGCTATTTAGTGTGGGAAATGCACATGTGTTGCTATAATTAATGGCTGATAAGCCATCCTTAAAGATACTGATATATTGGGATCATACTGAGAACAGGAGATACCCATAAAATGAAGCTGACATGTATCCTGTTATTACATCATGCAAGTGAAGTTCAAACCTATTCACAGTGATAAAAAAACATTCAAAACTCTACCTCAGTGGGGGTATGAGACACGTTTTTGACCAACTACATTGCAGTGTCTCTACTGTAGAAACTGCCAGTAGTAAGAGTTGAAACAGTGTGTGTTTGGGTTGCAGGGTAGAATGTGTGATGGTGCACTGCATACCTGTGTAGTTCATGTTTTATTTTTTATTTATTTTATTTTTTTTATAATGGGGGAGAAATAGAGAGAGAAAGAGGAAGAGTTAAGTTTGAGTCAGTCAGATTTTTGCTGCACCTCTGTCTCCTATTTCCCATGTGATATGTGAAATGTGTGTGTGTGTGTGTGTGTGTGTGTGTGTGTGTGTGTGTGTGTGTAGCCCCATAGTTTTGTGTAAGACATGGACAAATAAATTGCTTTGTCTTATACTGTACCAATTTCTAGTAACAATTACCAAGACACCTAGGAATTTGGAGGTGTTCATATATACTGTATACTGTACGTCAACTATTTCTGGGATATTGGTTTTCTATGCACTTTCTATGCACTTCAGCCAATATTGTGAAGCTGAAATGTATCCTGTAACACGTGTTATTACATCATGCAAGTGGGGCTCAAACACTATCCACAGCTATAAAGCACTCAAAACACCTTGTAGGCCTACCTCAGTGGTACAAAGATAAAAAACATATGAGGCACGTTTTTCACCAACTACATTGCAGTGTCTGTACTGTAGAAACTGCAGTAGTGAAAGTTGAAACAGTGTGTGTTTGGGTTGCAGGGTAGAATGTGTGATGGCATACCTGAGTAGTTCACGTATTATTTATTTATTTATTTATTTATTTATACAAGTATAATGGGAAGAAATAGAGAAAGAGAGGAAGAGATAAATTTAACTTTTTTTCAGATTTTTGCTGCACTTGTCTCCTACTGTATTTTCCCATGTGATTGTGAATCACGTGTGTGTGTGTGTGTGTGTGTGTGTGTGTGTGTGTGTGTGTGTGTGTGTGTGTGTGTGTGTGTGTGTGTGTGTGTGTGTGTGTGTGTGTAGCCACATAGTTTTCTGTAAGACATGGACAGATAAATTGCTTTGCCTTATACTGTACCAATTTCTATTAAGAATTAACAAAATTTGGAGGTGTTCATATTGTACCGTATACACTTCTATTCAATTCAATTCAATTCCAGAGTTACTGAAACAGTGGGTCATTTGAAACATGGTGGCACCCTGCTCAAGCTTCTTGTGATTCATAAACAATCACTACTGCTTGGGTAGTGTGTCGGGGTAAGGTTACCAAAGTTCAAAAAACAAATTGTCCAAACTCTCATGACAAAAAAATGTGGCAACACTTTACAATAAGGGTACATAAATATACATTCATTAACAGCTTTTTTTAATCTGCTGTTGTTAAACAATTGACTGGCCTGTATTTTTTTGAAGGGATACACCACCACTCATTTTAAATACACTCACTTTCCACTTCCCCACACATATACAGAAGAGTTAAGTTTTCATTACAAATTTCTTAAAATAGTCTTGTGACAGCCATGGTGTTGAACTAGGAAATTCCAGTCATGTTAAAGCTGGGGATGCCATGTTGACAGGCCAAAGACAGACAACAAGTTCATTTCATTGATGTGTGATCTTCCTTGAGTTGTTTTCACTCAGGAAAGATCTTGGAATTAAAATTTTTATATTTTTAGGCACACTGTACCCTGTCTTGATAAAGTTTAATATAAAAAAACATGGTAACACTTTACTTGATGGGTGAGTACATAACACATTCATAGCAGCTTTCATAAAATGCTCACAAAGCATTCATGACTGTTTCATAAGACATGACTCCACCTTCATACGCAAACCTTCATAAATGTGGAAGACAGAATGCCGATAAACTATCAAAATAAAAGTCCAGTGGTCTCAAAGCAGCACTGCCATTTATGCTTGTCACCTGATCATGTCACATCTGAATATTTCATGAATATCTTAGGAAGTTAAATGTCACTTTACTATACAGGTTGCGAAGTATTCATCACTTATCTGAGTTGAACACTGAGAGGTAGGTTTAACGTACTTTGAGATGACCTCAGAACAGTTGAACATTTCCCTTATGAATGTGGGCAAGGTATAAAAAAATATTATAATTACCCCAAGGTGATATATTTTTACATTTAAATTAGATGCTTGCTCATGATCTGATACTGCATTTGTCCATTACTCTGATTTGACTTGATCAGGTAACAGGTTCAAATCAAGGACTTCAATGCTTCTTTGAGACCATTGGACAGGAGCAAGCATTATTTATTCTTTTATTTATTTATTTAATCTGTTACCTGAATATGTAATATCAGATACATCAGGGTCCACAAATACTGGTCAGCCCTAGTTTACCTCTCAGTGTACCATTTGAACATCATAACTACCTTAAGGCATTGCCCTCAAAAATGTCTCAAGCTCCTTGTGGATGGTGCTCTGTGTTAGCCTGACATAGCCCGACCATAATACTGCTGTTCATCCGTATTCATGGTGTGGGGGTTCTTTAACCTGACGCGATTATACTGCGGAGGGGAGGGCATTCACTTCTGGTTTGAAACGATTGGACAGCTCGTCTAATCAGCTTCGCTTATTGGCCGGTAGACTCTCTACCGATGTAAACACGCCCCAGAGGACCATTCCCAGACCATGGATACGGATGAACATTCGTATTATGGGTGGGCTATGTCAGGCTAGCTCTGTGTAACTTCTACCTTAGCATCTCATTGACCTCCACACTGATTTCAGCTTCGTTTTCCCCCAGAGGGGACACGAGGAGCTGATTTTGTGGGCGTGCCCAGACTTGCCGTCTGTATCTATGGCCGATTTTCTTGCCTGCTTTTGCTATCCAATCACAGAACAAAAAGTGACTAGTACGGCCCTTGATTGCATTTTACGTCACGTGGTGGCTCTGGTATAGGCTCTGAGCTATGTACAGACGCTGTGATAGACATTCGTAGCGCCCAATAAACTGCTCTAGACATTCGTAAACGATGCTTCCGCTACGAGAGATGCAATAGGTAGGTCTCCAGACTAAATATCTTGTGATTTTTAGTTTGGCATTCGCCAGGCTAGTTGCAACCTGAAAGAGTTGCTGTTTAAAAGATGTAGCCTATTTCCTAGCACATACAATGTCTTACTTACAATGTTGCACACATTTTTGTCTGTCATTTTCATTGAGATTTATATTCCAGATTTATTATAGTTGTCTACAGTCTAGTTCCAAGTGGGGTGACACTTTATTCAGAATACATTTTACCCCTTGGTAAGCTTGGCCTGCTCTTTTTTATATAAACAATACATTCTGCTGATAGTAAAATCACAAATTTATAAAAAGTAATTAAAAGGTTTGTTATGTAAATGTGTCTTATCATGACCACAACTTAGGAAAGGATGCGAGATACATGTTGCCTTTTAGAATGCTTTAATGATCTTGTTGAGATATAAAGTTATAGACAGAAATCAAAAGTTGAGCCAGACAGTGTAGGCATGATTAGTGAGAAGAAAATAATGAAATAACTCCAATGATTAATTTGGACTGATGGTGACATTAGTGGTTTCTTCAGACTTCCACCTTGGCCACATTGTCCTCAGGTTGCTTCACCTCAGACTTGTCCACATCTAAACACAAACAAATATGTAAATGTAATGTATATGTGTGTGCCTTCATGTGTGTATGAGTAAATGTGTGCAAACTTTTGTTTGTGTGTGTTTTTGTCAGTCTTAGAGGGTATCATTATCATTTTTATTCAGAATCATTATTAATGTAACCTTTGAGCTTCAGAGGCCTAGGACCAAACAAGTAAACAAATGTAAACAAAAACAAATTGTATGGGAGTGCCTGACTGTGTCTTGGAGTGACTGAGAGGAAGGGGGGATAGTGCCTTGCACCTTTGAGGGCAAAAAAGATCAAAGACCTGTGTATGAACTCTTGTTTGTGGGCAGTTATTTAGGTCTTTGCGTGTGTATCTTACGGGTTATGTGTGCAGTAAAAGACAACAGGTGTGACTTCACCAGTGAGGGTTGACTTAACCTTTTAGCTTTATCGGCCCCAGGACCATGGTGGCGGTCTGGTGCTCAGAGCTCAGGCTTCGAGCCTTACGGCTGGGGCATCCATCACGACAGCGGGAGTTGCCGTTTTTAGGGCAGATGAGAACCTTGCATTGCAGATAAACAGAGTTATGTGCCCTCAGGAACTTGAAAGCCCGGAAGCGGAACCGAGCGTAACTCTCAGAGCCGCTCACATAGTAGAAGTATGTCTCGTCTCGTTTACACCTGATAGAGAAAAACATTGTCAATGCAGAACTACCTGTTCTTACTAGCTTTGTCAGTGGCTGTGGCTGAATACTTGGTGACCTAAACAACAAGGTTATAGATTGAATCACACTGGATAGTCCCTTTATGTGCATTTGTGTTACCTTAGTATTTGAACAAATGGAGAAGAGAAAAGAGCAACTAAAATCCATCTTAGTAGTCTTACCCGTTTTCCACTAAAGTATAGGAACGGTAGTTAGAATAGTCATGTGGGTTTGGTGTTGCCACACATGTATCCAGGAAGAGCACAAGGCTTTCGTCAGGTCTCCTGAGGTTCACCTGGACGTACATGTACTCATTGAGATCTACTTCATAAGGACTTTGGTAGATTTGCTGGTAGAAGCTACTAGAGGTGTAGAAAGCCATGGTGGTGTTGAATCGCCCAATTCCAGTGATGCTAGAGTTGTTGATTTCCCTTGCCTCATACATTATCTGTGATATGGAGTCCTTTTCCATGTGACAAGCCACAGCCAACTGGAAACGACTTGATTGACGTGTGATCTCGCCAAAACTGGTTTGATATGCTCGAACAGCATTTTCATAAATGATACGACCATTAACAAACTGAACAGAATGGGGTTAAGTGGTGGGGGTTAAAAGAAATGACAAATATTCAGTTAGGTTTTCAGATTAATTAGATGTATGAAAGGATTTACTCAGAGTGAAACAATCTGTAGTCCTGTTGTTTCACCTCACTGCTATCAAAAGCTGTGTGAAAGACCAAATTTCATGCAATGCAGATCGAGGTGATGAAAAGGCAGTTAACGCTAACACAAGCGGGCTTATCAAAACGAAACCAAATCGATTAGGTTTCTTTTCAATATGCCTGCTTCACTTAACATTAGCTGCCGTTTCTCCATCTCGGACTGCGTTCTCACATAGGTTATTCACGGTCTATTGGCAGTACTTAGTAAGGAGAAACAGCAGGGATACGTGTCGACTCACTCCGGATAAGTTCTTTAAGTAAAAGTAAGACATGGCAATCATGTAAATTCTGTTCATCAAAGAAGATGTTAAAAAATATACCTTTCTCACAGTTCCACAGCGGTTGAGAGGAAAGGTAAACACCACCTGGAAACTGTTGGCAGTTGGTCGACAGTGTTCATCATTGACATAAAGATCATGGCTATTATATCCCTGATCACTCAGGAAAGATCTTGAAATGACAATTTCCATATTATCTGAAGAACACTGAACTCTGCCTACAGAGAGAATTCAACATTGTATTAGTATTATCACTTCACATAGTAAACATCCTTGAATAGCGTTAATGAAGGCACTGATTCTTTTTTTTTTTTTTTTTTTTTGAGTAGATGATGGATTATTTTGATAATATTTGGAAAATTAGCCCAAAATGCCATGTTGTACCTTTATCAGTTGACAAAGAGCTGATAAATTCAGCCTGGAATCCACGACTCACTACGCTAGAATCACTTCTAAAGCGCACAGTCATGTAGTTAGAGGAGGAGTGGAAGGTGTCCAGAGAGGAGTTGTGGCAGAGTCGACCCATCTGATGGTAGCCTGTGTGGGGGCCGTCATGCACGCTTATGTAGTCACAGTCACAGCAGCGCTCTAGCCTGTGGAAAGTAGTGCATGGAGCAAACTGGGATCAAATTTCACATGTTTTGCAAAGCAACAGTGCGCATTATAAAATAATACACATCTACTCACTCCAGATCTGAGAAAGTGAGGAGGATCCTCTGCCCGTACGGAGCTGACAGTGTCCAAACACAGTAGGCATTGTCATGGTAATAGCCTGGATAGTAGGGGCTGGAGAAAGTTCCAGAACCATTCAGGTGTCCTCCACATTCTGGATGGTCCGCTGGAAAAAGTTTTCGGTTACACATTATTTGAAGGGGTCTATATAAAGTCTTAAAATGTCATCATAACAAGAATCATGAACAATGATGACACTTCATTCATGTTTATGACAGTTGTCATTAAGTTTCATTAGGTTTTTGTAACGTCTTCATCCCGAAGTCTACTCTGTCATTATATAGAAATAATCAGTGGAAAGTAAATTGTATTACCTGTAGGAGTTGGTGCATACGTTGTGTAGTAACAGTAGTCTAAAGAAATACATAGAGAGAGAGAGAGAGAGAGAGAGAGAGAGAGTGTGTTATTAATTTCATATGTAGGAACAACACTTCTTGAAATATTTCAAACTTGATTACGTTCAAAGCTGTGTCAATACCATAATAGTCATAACAGCAGTTCCCATTGTATCGACATGAACTAGTGCAGGAACAGCTGCCAAGGTATGAGCCACAGTTGTTTCGGCAGGACTGGTAACCTAGGGCAGATTATGAAAGTGGAATAGTTACATTTGTATATAGCCTGAGTTGTAAAGCCATTTTCTGTTCATAAATATTTTTTTTTAGGTTCTTTACATTTGCATAAACTAGCCTATTTTAATTTTAATATAGATTATTTGCAGTTAAGCCTCTTTGTTGTCTGTATTTGAATAGGGCACTACTTATGGCCTACAGTAAATTTATCCAATATTTTTCCTACCAACAGCACTTGGTTACCTTTAACAAAAGGGTTATGAATTGATCTATTATCTATTATGAAATAATACTTCTGTTATGTATGATACCTTCAGTTTGCGTCTCTGTTGTTTGTGGTGGTGTTGTTGGATCCGCCAGGACACAGTGATCTTGACAGAAAGTCAGAGAAAGGAATATAACCACGAGATAGCTGGAACATTAATCATTAATCAGTAACAGACAATATATTCATTTCTTACCACTGACGTCAGGACAGCAATTGTCATTCACACGACAGTGGAAACCACAAGAACATGCATAAAGATCGCTGCCACAGTTGCCTCTACAAGAGGGTACATCTACAAAAAAAAAAAAAGGATTAATTAAATTGGGTGAAGGGTATTCTATTTGTATTCTATCTATTTGTAAAAATCATTATAATGGCCTACAAGCGGAGGTGTACTCAGCACGGAATCCTGACAGAGCGTTACTGCTGTCACTCATAAAGATGACTGTCATATCATTTCCGGTGGAATTCAGCTGCATGGAGTTCATGTTGCCACATATTTTCCTGAGGAGTCTTGAAGATGATGAGGGGCCATTGTAGACACTGACAGAGTCATACATGCAGCCCATATGATATTCCAGACTGATTGAAAAGCAAAAAGACAGAGTTGATTAACAACCATGCTGATACCAAACATATTGGCTACAATAGCAGTGACAGTATGTGAACCTTTTATCATAATGAGGCTCGCCTTAATTCTACTCAAATATGCATGGCAAAATAAATCAGGAGTCTTGTTTAAAATATACAGTACAATACACCTGTAGTAAAGGCATACATCACAACTAATCATGATGATGCATGTAAATCAGATCACCTCATGTTTTGAAAAGTAATTGATATGATTCGGTTTCCAGTAATCCGGATTCTCCATGTGCAGTGAAGATTATTGGGGTAGCTGTTAGGATAGTTCGGGCTTTCAATCACGCCCGATAATGAAGTCAAGTACCCGCCACATGATACAGGTGCAGTGCCTTTAAAATAGTATCCTCTGTGTAAGTCATTTGTTAACATTCATATTCATGTTATATTTTAATTCATAAGTAAAATGGGAGAAAAAATTATAGACTCAAAAGGTTCTGCATTAATATTTCTGGCAAACAAAAACACCAAGAAATGTAACTGGAGTCCTTTACGTAATGTGTGTTCTCTAGCATCTCGAAACCATCTTCCCACTCTATTACATTACATATTGTACGGAGAGTGACCCCACACCTGCAAAGAACTGTAGCTAGGCTTTAAAAGTATACTCCCCCTTTCATGAAAATCGGTTATTCACCCCCTATACCTGGAGTTACATACTGTATGTGGCCCTTTCTATGGCTCTGGCGACAAACAAGCCAATTAAAACACTGTTAAGCTGCCCTGCATACACAATTCTCTGCATACAGCGTTTTGATAAAGGGTTGAATATCACAGTTCGCTATTACTCACTGAGTAGAACATTTTTATAGATTTCTAGTCTAAGGGTCCATTAGATCAAATTGTTAATGTAATCACTGTCTTTATATTATACTTGTATTCTAGCCTGGCGACGCCATCCTACGTACTTCCGCTCAAAGATTTGTTAACTATTAGATTTGACAACTCAATTTTGAGGATATCCAACATGTTAATGAATGCTTGAGAATAAAATAGA
>JAODXP020002404.1:22500-25000 GCA_027497455.2 Sardinella longiceps | reverse complement strand
AGGGCTTAGTGGACCAATGGGAGAGCATGATGATGATGATGATGATGGTGATGATGATGATGATGGTGATGATGTCACTGGAGGTCCCTTGAGGGACTTGTTTCCAAGGTGGCGCACACAACCCCCCCACCCCCCATCCCTCCTGAGCTTGACCTGCCCCCCCCAGAGAGATGCCCCTCCTGCAGGCTACCTTAGGTAAACCCCCTCTCCTCTCCGCCACACACACACACACACACACCCCTCCGTCACACACACACACACACACACCCCTCTGCCACACACACACCAGCTGCCTGTCTGTCCATCTGTCACGTCTCTGTCTCAATCTTTTTCTCTCTCATTTTACTCTTTCCACTTCTCTCTCTCTCTCTCTTTCTCTCTCTCTCTCTCTCTTGCCTTTCTTTCCTTTCCTACATGTGCTACAGACTAACTGCTCAACTGCTTGTAGCCCAGTAGCTCAACCCTTTGCCAACTAACTGGGAGAGAACTATCATAAAACCCAACCTCTCAATGCTAGCATTAGCCAGATGGGGCTCTTTTGATGGTTGCATCAGGCTCACAGACACATTTTTAAATAAAAAGAATGATAACATATAAAATATAAAACATTCTCCTGTAGGCCTTTTTCAATCCATTCATCTACCCATTTCAGTCCAAGGTGACTGGAATTTGGCTAGCTTTGCCATTCTATATATCTTTATGTATATGTCTTTGAGCTTTGCTGGTGCCTCAGCAATTGTGAGAAACGAGAAACCATTAGAAGATGGGGAGTATGCCAAAACACTCATGCATCATGAGAACTACGGGATCTTTCTGTGCTAGGCTATCACTAGGGGAACTATGTGATCTATTTGTGCTAGGCTAACACTGTGGGATCTGTCCGTGCTAGGCCAACACTAGGGGAACTATGTGATCTATTTGTGCTAGGCTAACACTGTGGGATCTGTCCGTGCTAGGCTAACACTAGGGGAACTATGTGATCTGTTTGTGCTAGGCTAACACTGTGGGATCTGTCCGTGCTAGGCTAACACTGTGGGATCTGTCTGTGCTAGGTAACTGCCCTGGGTCAGGGTCAGGGTTAAGGCATAAGGCATAGGGCATAGGGCATAGGGCATGTCCTAACCCTGGGGCTGGTCTTTGGGGGCCTGGAGTGAGGGCTTGTGAGACTGAAAGAAGAGGTTTGGGTAGCGGCTAATTCACAGTCCAGATGGGAAGAGCTGAAAGAGGAGGTTTGGGTAGCAGCTAATTCACAGTCCGGCTAATTCACAGTCCAGATGGAAAGAGCTGCACAGAGAATCCATTGGGCTTCTGTAATCATGTCAACCAGCTCAGCAAGGAATGTAGCATTTCCATGGCAACTTGACACCCAAAGCTAATTGTAGTTCTAAGGCCTCTAAGGTGAATGATGGACATCCTGCTGTGATGGTTAGCACAGTTAGCAAGGATGTTAATACACTAGAGAGCATCTATTAAATCCATCTATTGCAGTTTTTAATGTAGTTGATTTAGTTTGATTTATTTTACAATTCTTCTCTTCTGGATTATAAATTGGCCTTAAAGGTATAATCCGGCGTGAATCAACACCTAGCCCTGCTGTTTTATACTGCTAAGCGCTACTGAAAGCTACTCAATGATAAAATTTTGTTCATCATAGACCGAGTTTGCGAAACAGCAGCTAACACTTACTGAATGAGGCATGTCAAAAACGAAACCTAATCGTTTTGCTTTCGTTTTAAAATGCCCCATTCTGTTAACGTTAGCTGCCATTTCGCTATCTCAGTGATTGAGGTGGCTAACAATAGCGCTTGGCACTACAAAACAGTAGGACTACGTGTTGATTCACGCCGGCTTTCTCCTTGAAGTAAATGTGTGTGTGTGTGAGTGTGTGTGTGTGTGTGTGTGTGTGTGTGGAGAGAGAGAGAGAGAGAGAGAGAGAGAGAGAGAGAGAGAACGTCAGTCATGCTCAGTCATCACAGAGACTCCCCATCATCACTATCAGATGTAAATAACAGGCCTGCAAGAGATGGGGATGGGATTCTTTTTCTTCCCTGTCTCTCTCTCTCTGTCTGTCCATCTGTCTACCTCTCTTTCTCTCTGTCTGTCCATCTGTCTACCTCTCTTTCTTTCTGTTTCTTTATTCCTGTCCATCTCTAATGCTCTCTTTCCTCCTCTCTCTTTGTCTGTCTATCTCTCTCGCTCTCTCTGTCTGTCCATTTCTCTCAGTCTGTCCATGTCGTCGTCTGTCGTGTGTGTGTGTGTCTACATGTATGTTTAAAGGAAAATACCGGAGTGAATTCAAGCATAGCCCTGTTGAAAGAGCTTGCTAAATGCGCTAGTTAGCGAGTGGAACAAAATAATTTGGTACAGCACAGACCGAACGTGAACGCAGAAGCGAACAGGCACTTTACACTGAATCAATGGGACCTGACTGTTGGAAACCGAAAGTAAGATCTGAGGTTACATTGACTCAATGTAAAGTGTGTCGTGTTCGCGTTAGTCT
>JAODXP020002404.1:0-5000 GCA_027497455.2 Sardinella longiceps | reverse complement strand
TCTCACACACACACACACACACACACACACACACACACACATCCTCCCCCCTCTAGCAATGTACAAGCAAATGTTTTACAAGATAATTACACACACACATATGCATCTAGACCATATGTATATGCCAACATATCTATTTAACATATATGCATAGGACATATGTGTATGGGCCCGTATATGTATGTATTAGGAATCTCTACATATATGGAGTATATGTGTATGAGCCCATATATGAAGTTCATATGTGTATGAGCCCATGTATGCATAGCACATATGTGTATGAGCCCATATATGAGGTTTATATGTGTGTGAGCCCATAAATTTATATGTGTATGAGCCCATGTATGCATAGCACATATGTGTATGAGGTTTATATATGGAGTATATATGGGCTTATGTAGAATATATGTATGTATGGACCCATATGTAGAATATATGTATGTATGTGCCCATATGTATGGAATATATGTATGTATGTGCCCATATGTATGGAATATGTGTATGTATGGGCCCATATGTATGGAATATGTGTATGTATGGGCCCATATTTGGAATATATGTATGTATGGACCCATATGTGGAATATATGTATGTATGGGCCCATATGTATGAAATATATGTATGTATGTGCCCATATGTGGAATATATGTATGTATGGGCCCATATGTATGGAATATATGTATGTATGTGCCCATATGTGGAATATATGTATGTATGGGCCCATATGTATGGAATATATGTATGTATGGGCCCATATGTATGGAATATATGTATGTATGGGCCCATATGTATGGAATATATGTATGTATGGGCCCATATTTGGAATATATGTATGTATGGGCCCATATGTATGAAATATATGTATGTATGGGCCCATATGTATGAAATATGTGTATGTATGTGGAATCTACAGTATGTATGTACATACATGAAGCAAAGTTTACAGACAGGAAGCTGCTGAAGTGAATTCCCCAGTGGACGAGACAAGACTACAGGGCACACACGGTTGCTATGGCAACTCTAGCTCGGACTGACTCACTGTGCAGGGTTCCGCGGGGGTTCTATCCCGCTACTGTGAAGCTCCGCCCACACACGGAACTCTGGGATACCGACCGCCGAACTCACCCCTGAGGAGCAGCTTCCGTCCGTCCGGAATAACGTTATTTTCTAGATTAGGGGAATAATGTTCTTTTCTAGATTAGGGGAATAATATTCTTTTCTAGATTATGGTGTGTGTTATCCCGGGGATAATGTTCTTTTTCTAGATTAGGGTGTGTGTAATCCCGGGTATTATGTTCTTTTCTAGATTATGGTGTGTGTTGTCCTGGGAATAATGTTCTTTTTCTAGATTAGGGTGTTTGGATGTGGTGTTACCTTCTGAATCTGACTTGAGTGTGGGTAGGGCGTTAAGACGTCCATATTATTGGTATTATTATTATTATTATTATTATTGTCTACATTTGCAGATGATAACATGTAGTATTGACTTTACAGATGCTCTGTCATAGAAAATGTTTATTTTGTGTACATAGATCTCAAAGTTGTTTATTGGTTACAGCTATGCACTGTATCAAGCAGCCTTTTGAAAAAGAGAGACGGAGAAGCGTGGCTGTGATGAGCCCACTGCTCTCTCTCTCTCGCTTTTTGGCGTTTTGATGATTGTATTTGTGTGGGACTCACTGACTGGAGCTTCTCGCTCCCGAGGAGCACAGCAACACATTTATTTCTTTTTAGAGAAGATTTTATTTTCATGTGGAAAGAAGAATCTTTTTATTTGAATGCAAAGAGAAGAATCTCTCAGATTATTAATGTTTTATTTGAATGCAAAGAGAAGAATTTCTCAGATTATTAATCTCTCTCAGATTATTAATCTCTCAGCCATCGGGCCTCTAATCTGATTTTGAACTTTTTACAATCAGTGCTGTTTTTCTCCAGGTTTCTCTGGCGCATAAGGCTTTATTTGTCAGACTGTGGTACTGTGTGTGTGTGTGTGTGTGTGTGTGTGTGGTTAGGCTGGAGGACGAGTGTGCCTCTGAACTATATCTTGCAATACTGAGGAATTTAAGGGATCTATGGCTGTGTGTGTACGTACTATTTCTTGCAATAGAGGAATCTGTGGTGTATGTATGTCTGTGTGTGTGTGTGTGTGTGTGTGTGTGTGTGTGTGTGTGAGAGTAATTTAAGGGGTCTATGGCTGCCATTATAGATGGCGCCTTACAGATGTTTGCTATTTATTTTGTAATTTGATTTTCTTATTTAAAAAGCAATCAGTGAGAGGAAGGTGTGTGTGTGTGTCTTCAGCTGAGACAGAGTGAGTGTGTGTGTGTGTGTGCGTGCGTGCATCTCTCAAGCTGAGGGACACACACCTTCTTCTCCTCTTTTCAATTTCTTTTTTACTAAAGATACATGAAGCAATAAATGATTTTGCAGGTATTTTGCCGATAGAGAGAAATCTGTGTCCTTGCTCCACACGCTTATGTCAATGCCAAACTAAAGTTTACACTTTTCTTTCCACAATTTTTTAAAAATCTTGTATTTGATGTATAAAAACAAATATCTATATCTATATATACAATGGTAATAATCTTGACATTATTCACAATAATTACAAAATGAATAGTAATAATGAAAATTCAGTATAGAAAAAAAAAAAAACTAAAGCAATAAATTATTTTTCAAATTGTATTTTAGCTGTTGTTGTGTGCCAGGCCTAAACCATTACCCATGTGCTATCACCATGGAAACCATTACCCATGTGCTGTCGCCATAGCGACCCCATCCCAGAGGGCCAGCACAGTCTTGACCAGTCTACAGTCTGTCCATCCCCCCCTCTGTGTGTCTGTGTGTGTGTGTGTTTATGTGTGTGTGTGTGTGTGTGTGTGTTTATGTGTTTATGTGTGTGTGTGTTTGTTGGTGTCACCAGAGCACACTGTTAGTCTTGAAGAGCACCCTTGATACTGGTCGACCGCTTGGATTGTATGTGTGTGTGTGTGTGTGTGTGTGTGTACACTCAAAGGTTGTTGTGTCCTCTCAAAACCTTTCCAAAAAATGCACTTGAGCTGTCAGAAAATGTAACCAGGGCTTGCTGCTGCTTCCTGCTGTATTCCAAGTCCCCAGAACAGAGGCAACATAGACATAGTGGGCCCAATATGGGCCCAGTACACAGGCAACATAGACATAGTGGGCCCAGCACACAGGCAACATAGACATAGTGGGCCCAATATGGGCCCAGTACAGAGGCAACATAGACATAGTGGGCCCAATATGGGCCCAGCACACAGGCAACATAGACATAGTGGGCCCAATGTGGGCCCAGCACACAGGCAACATAGACATAGTGGGCCCAGTACAGAGGCAACATAGACATAGTGGGCCCAGAACAGAGGCAACATAGTGGGCCTTGCTTAGGAGAAGCAGTAGGCTCCTTAGCTTAGCGGTGGCCTCTTCCTAGTAGCGATAGCCTCTTTAGCTTAACAATTGCATCCTTAGCCTCTTCCTCCATTCCTAAGCGGTAGCCTCTTTACCTTAGTGGTAGCCTCTTCCTCTTTCCCATAGAAGTAGCCTCTTAAGCCTAGCGGTAGCCTCTTCCTTTTTCCCATAGAAGTAGCCTCTTCCCCGTAGCGGTAGCCTCTTTATCTTCCCCGTAGTGGTAACCTCTTTAGCCTCTTCCTCCATTCCTTAGCGGTAGCCTCTTTAGCCTCCTCCTTATAGAAGTAGCCTCCATCCCTTAGCGGTAGCCTCTTCCTTATAGAAGTAGCCTCCATCCCTTAGCGGTAGCCTCTGTAGCCTCTTCCTCCATCCCTTAGCAGTAGCCTCTTTAGCCTCTTCCCCATAGAAATAGCCTCCATCCCTTAGCGGTAGCCTCTTTAGCTTAGCGGTAACCTCTTTAGCCTCCTTCTCCATCCCTTAGCGGTAACCTCTTTAGCCTCCTCCTCCATCCCTTAGCAGTAGCCTTCTTAGCCTCTTCCTCCATCCCTTAGCGGTAGCCTCTTTAGCTTAGCGGTAGCCTCTTTAGCTTAGCGGTAACCTCTTTAGCCTCTTCCTCCATCCCTTAGCGGTAGCCTCTTTAGCCTCTTCCTCCATCCCTTAGCGGTAGCCTCTTTAGCTTAGCGGTAGCCTCTTTAGCCTCTTCCTCTTCCCCGTAGCCTTATTAGCTTTAGCGGTAGCCTTACTTGTAGTGGTTGTAGCCCTTGTTAACAATGTGTACCTTATCTATAATCTTTCATAGTGTTGCCCAGCAGTGACCCCCCCCTCCCCCCATACTATAGCAGCAGTGCTCTCATAGCGGTGCCCCCCCCCACCCCACCCCTGAGGTCAAAGGTCAACAGGAGAGGTGCTGGGTAATGGTTCTGTAATGGGCGATGGGTAATGGTGCCAGGTGTCTATTTGATAGCTGTGGCTTTAAATATTGTGCTCTAAAAATCATCAGCTTTGTAAATGAACTAGAATAGCAATATTATAACAGACTTTAAACAAACAGAGACATGCCACTTCCTCACTGTTTGAGTGGAGAGTGAGTGATCATGTTTCTCTAGGAAGAACAGAGATTGTGTGTGTGTCTGTCTGTCTAAGTGGGCGGACCCAGTCCAACACTTAAAGTCTGCGTGTGTGTGTGTGTGTGTGGGTTAGAGGGTTGGGGGGTCGTGGGGGGGTTGTTATATGTCGGTGTGTTTCCATGTTGCCTTTTTTCCTGCCCTTCTTGCCTCCTGTCTGAGTCTGTTGACTGTCTAGTGTCTGTGCTTAGCCCCGCCCCCATCGCCATGACAATAAAGGGAAGAATCTTTCAACCAAACTCACTGGAGCCCTTAGCATTCCTTACACCCAACAGTTCTCTCTCTTTTTCTCTTTCTCTCTCTCTCTCTCTCCCTCCATCCCTCCCTCTCCTTAAACTCACTGGAGCCCTTAGCATTCCTTACACCCAACATTTCTCTCTCTTTTTCTCTTTCTCTCTCTTTTCTCTCTCTCTCTCTCTCTCCATCCCTCCCTCTCCTTAAACTCAC
>JAODXP020002403.1:0-28646 GCA_027497455.2 Sardinella longiceps | reverse complement strand
CCTTGGAACAATAGAGGTGAGTACCCCAAAGAGAAGCTCTTATCGTCACATTTCAGAAATAGTGCCGCCATTTGAAGTTATCTCAGTGCGTATTTTTTTTTCTTCTAGTAAAGCAGTTTGCCAAACACATAGATTGATGTGAATTTCCCAGACATGTAAAGTAAAGTTAGCCCCAAGAGATCTGACTGCTATGATTTATCATTTGAGTCTCATTCCATTGACTACTGTACATGTTTAGAATTGCATGACGAGGATGCGGCCCAAAAATGTTACATTTGAAGTGCTGCTTTTTTTCTTTTTTAAAAGAATTTAGGCAATTCTTCAAACCACCAAAGTCTCTAAGGGACACTCCATTTAAGGTATTGATCCATTTCTTTATGCTGAAATTCAAGAAAATCTGCTGTACATGCAGTCCTGTGTAGAGCCTTGGAACAATACAGGTGAGTACCCCAAAGAGAAGCACTTATCGTCACATTTCAGAAATAGTGCCGCCATTTGAAGTTATCTCAGTGCGTATTTTTTTTTCTTCATGTAAAGCAGTTTGCCAAACACAGAGATTAATGTGAATTTCCCAGACATGTAAGTTAGCCTATGTAAAGTTAGCCCCAAGAGATCTGACTGCTATGATTTATCATTTGAGTGTCATTCCATTGACTACTGTACATGTTTAGAATTGCATGACAAGGATGCGGCCCAAAAATGTTACATTTGAAGTGTTGCTTTTTTTCTTTTTCAAACGAATTTAGGCAATTCTTCAAACCACCAAAGTCTCTAAGGGACACTCCATTTAAGGTATTGATCCATTTCTTTATGCTGAAATACAAGAAAAGCTGCTGTACATGCAGTCCTGTGTAGAGCCTTGGAACAATACAGGTGAGTACCCCAAAGAGAAGCACTTATCGTCACATTTCAGAAATAGTGCCGCCATTTGAAGTAATCTCAGTGCGTATTTTTTTTTTCTTCATGTAAAGCAGTTTGCCAAACACAGAGATTAATGTGAATTTCCCAGACATGTAAAGTAAAGTTAGCCCTAAGAGATCTGACTGCTATGATTTCTCATTTGAGTGTCATTCCATCGACTACTGTACATGTTTAGAATTGCATGACGAGGATGCGGCCCAAAAATGTTACATTTGAAGTGTTGCTTTTTTTTTGCAAACGAATTTAGGCAATTCTTCAAACCACCAAAGTCTCTAAGGGACACTCCATTTAAGGTATTGATCCATTTGTTTATGCTGAAATACAAGAAAAGCTGCTGTACATGCAGTCCTGTGTAGAGCCTTGGAACAATAGAGGTGAGTACCCCAAAGACAAGCTCTTATCGTCACATTTCAGAAATATTGCCGCCATTTGAAGTTATCTCAGTGCGTATTTTTTTTTCTTCATGTAAAGCAGTTTGCCAAACACATAGATTAATGTGAATTTCCCAGACATGTAAAGTAAAGTTAGCCCTAAGAGATCTGACTGCTATGATTTATCATTTGAGTCTCACTCCATTGACTACTGTACATGTTTAGAATTGCATGACGAGGATGCGGCCCAAAAATGTTACATTTGAAGTGTTGCTTTTTTTCTTTTTCAAACGAATTTAGCCAATTCTTCAAACCACCAAAGTCTCTAAGGGACACTCCATTTAAGGTATTGATCCATTTCTTTATGCTGAAATACAAGAAAAGCTGCTGTACATGCAGTCCTGTGTAGAGCCTTGGAACAATAGAGGTGAGTACCCCAAAGAGAAGCTCTTATCGTCACATTTCAGAAATAGTGCCGCCATTTGAAGTAATCTCAGTGCGTATTTTTTTTTCTTCATGTAAAGCAGTTTGCCAAACACATAGATTGATGTGAATTTCCCAGACATGTAAAGGAAAGTTAGCCCTATGTAAAGTTAGCCCTAAGAGATCTCACTGCTATGATTTATCATTTGAGTCTCATTCCATTGAGTACTGTACATGTTTAGAATTGCATGACGAGGATGCGGCCCAAAAATGTTACATTTGAAGTGTTGCTTTTTTTCTTTTTCAAACGAATTTAGGCAATTCTTCAAACCACCAAAGTCTCTAAGGGACACTCCATTTAAGGTATTGATCCATTTCTTTATGCTGAAATTCAAGAAAATCTGCTGTACATGCAGTCCTGTGTAGAGCCTTGGAACAATAGAGGTGAGTTCCCCAAAGAGAAGCTCTTATCGTCACATTTCAGAAATAGTGCCGTCATTTGAAGTAATCTCAGTGTGTATTTTTTTTTCTTCATGTAAAGCAGTTTGCCAAACACATAGATTAATGTGAATTTCCCAGACATGTAAAGTAAAGTTAGCCCTAAGAGATCTGACTGCTATGATTTATCATTTGAGTCTCATTCCATTGACTACTGTACATGTTTAGAATTGCATGACGAGGATGCGGCCCAAAAATGTTACATTTGAAGTGTTGCTTTTTTTCTTTTTCAAACAAATTTAGCCAATTCTTCAAACCACCAAAGTCTCTAAGGGACACTCCATTTAAGGTATTGATCCATTTCTTTATGCTGAAAATCAAAAAAAGCTGCTGTACATACAGTCCTGTGTAGAGCCTTGGAACAATACCGGTGAGTACCCCAAAGACAAGCTCTTATCGTCACATTTCAGAAATAGTGCCGCCATTTGAAGTAATCTCAGTGCGTATTTTTTTTCCTTCATGTGAAGCAGTTTGCCAAACACATAGATTGATGTGAATTTCCCAGACATGTAAAGTAAAGTTAGCCCTATGTAAAGTTAGCCCTAAGAGATCTGACTGCTATGATTTATCATTTGTGACCTGATCCACCGAAATGAGTCACAATGACACAAATATGAAAACTGGGGTTTTGGTACCAATGGGAAGTGCAGAAAATAAGCTTTAAAATGATACTATAATCAAAGCTTTAGTAATTTGTGGTTGAGAGGAAGTTTGGATATTTTGTGAGCTATACAGTGTGTAGAGACAGAAAGTGAATGTGTGTGTGTGTGTGTGTGTGTGTGTGTGTGTGTGTGTGTACCCCCTCATTAGGTGGAGAGAGAGAGTGTGTGTGAGTGAGAGAGAGAGAGAGAGAGAGAGAGAGTGTGTGAGTGAGTGATCCCTTTTCCGTAGGTGGGCAGAGCGAGAGAGAGTGTGTGTGTGTGTGCACCTTCTTTCCATTAAGTGGAAAGAGAGAGGCATAGAGAGAGTTAATGTACAAGATGGTTTGTCTGTGTGAAAACCATGGATATGTGTCTGTGTGTGTGCGTGTGTGTTTGTGCGTGTGTGTATCAAATTTCATGCCGTGGCTTCTTAGATGGCCTGGGAGAGGGACAGCATTCTTTTTCCATTTGTGGTTTTGGGCATGTGATGTCTCGCGCTTCCTCTGGACAAAACTCACGGATCTGTTGATAGAGGTACAACTGCCTTTTGAGGTCCAGTCCAGGGGGCTTAACAGCAGGGGGTCTCTGGACTGGTGGTGCTTCCCCTTGGAGCAGGCAGATTCCCTTTTCCTCCGTGTCAGCAAAGGCCTTGTAGAACACCCAGCCAGGATGCTCACTGCTTATTCTGAAACACATTTTTTAAACAAACAAAAAATGTTATAGAAGATACATCCACTAACAATGTGAAGCAGTTGAGAATAAGAAATACACTCTTTATAATAATACTGACATACCGATAGTGCTGGTATCTGGTTATTCCTGGGAATAGACGGAAGTATGGCCTCAGGAACGCCTGCCAGTCACGCTGATCCACCACGATGGTTCCATCTTCGCGTCCAACAAGTTGGGGAATGTTGACCCCCGTCTGCGTGCTGCTCCTGACCACATTCTGAAGGTCATCAAGGCAAGATACCACGTGTCGGCGGTACGCTTGTTTCACCAGGCCAAACGCCCAATCTGGCGCAAACTTGGTATGGCCAACGATCATGAAATGTACAGACATTGAGTGATGAAATCCATGAAGGACTCTCCATACAAGATACTGCAGCATGGTATTGTTCTTATTTTGGCCGACACAGTTGTCACAGTGAAGCTGCACATGCTCCTCACCCATGCCGTACTGTGAAAAAAAGTGGTCGAGGAAGGAAACCACTGCGTTTGGCCCTTTACTGATGCATGCACTCTCGTCAATCAGGTAGTTCACTTGTTTTGGGAGTGCCTCACAGTTGACTCCGAACAAGCCACATTTCCGAGGGGTCAAAAAGTACATGGGGCCGGGCTGAAGTGGATTGGAGGGAAAATGCACTTGCTGAGCAAAGTCAAATGAGTAATGCATCGTGATGTTCCTGGAGCAAGGCTGAGAAGGACAGAGATCATCAATTTTCTGTTCTTTCGCCGTGTCTTTGGCTTTCTGAACCATGTCCCTATACAGGGACCGTTCCAGCACTACCTTCAGGAGGTGGTCTTCCTGGCTCCTGCATCTCTCTGATTTCTCTGCCTCAGTCAGATTGGCTGACTGGTAAATTGCTGCGTTGTTTTTTTGGCATTGCCAGCACAAATCCGTCATGGGTTTGGTCCGCACAATGTATGGCACCAGGGTCCTCCACAGGCGACGAAAGGTGACAATATTCACAACACGGTGCTCTGAAAAAACAAAAGAGAGGGGGGTGGGAGTGTCAATTTCAGTACTAAAGCAATAGGCCTACAGATGCATTTTAACTTTAAAACTGGTCAGCTTTTAATTTCAGTCAATAAAAATGTACAGACAATGTACATGTGTAAAAATGTCTATAAGCTATAACAAAAATTAAATATAATGCAATTTAATTTAATGAAACATTTTAACATGACCAGAGTAGGCACATACCTTCTGACTTCAGTGCTTGTTCATATGCTTGAAACACTGTCCTCTTAGTGTAACAGGAGGGCAGCAGTTTAACGTCGAAGCGTTTGTAGCCAGGGACGCGACCAGGAAGTACCATTGCATGTAGCTCAGCAAAGTTGACGATGAAGGCCACCACGCGACAGATATCCTCATGGGTGAGCAGGCGCTTGTCTGATGCTTGACGGCCACCGGACTTCTTGTGACGGGGGGTCAGGCCATTCTCCTTGTAATGTTTGAGCAACGCTGTCAGCTTGTTTTGGCTAATGCTGAAATACAAGCAGAACAGCCCTCTGTCAGTATCAAGTCAAGTTCGCTTTTATTGTCAGTTTCTTCATATGCACATGTCATAGGCCCTACAAGGAAATTGAAATGATGTTTCTCTCTCTATAGGCTACCATGAAAGGACATAGACACAAAGACACAGGCCTGACATTTACAAACTGACATCAAAGTTTAAGACAGGACAGTAACAGTGATGGGCGAATAACAGTAAAGTAATAAGTAATAAATAATAAATAATAACTGGTGAGTGAAGTGATGGACCAGTGGTGAACCAGTAACAATAAAGTGATAAAGTGATTGAAGTAATAACAATGTCAACATTGAATATAATAATAATAATAATAATAATAATAATAATAATAATAGCAGTAGTAATAAGTAAATACAAAATCATTAAGACAAGGCTACTGTAGTCTACTTCACACAGTGCAGTCTAACATAGTCCATTCCAGTTGGTCAAAGAGCAGCATAGTGTGTGTGTGTGTGTGTGTGTGTGTGTGTGTGTGTGCTACTTCACATTTCAAAAGCACAAGTCTAAAATCTGCTTACCAGTGAAGAAACTTGAAGGTCTCTCGACATACTCGTCTCCCATTGACGAAGTGCTCTGTCCTTTGATGCTGTCGCTCTCGCTGCTCTTTCCTCTTCGAACAGCTGGTCATATTGCTGTTGTTCATATGACAGCTGATCTTTCCTAGCAGGACGAGATCCTTTTCGTAGTCCGTCAACGAGGCCATAGACATACGAAGATCGTACACAGTATCTTCATCAAAGGACAGAATACAGGACGATCCATTGTGGAGTTTACACCGAGGGCATCGAAACGCACGGATTTTGGAAAGCTCCTCTTCGCGCTCTCTGCTGACAGCTTCCACACACACCTCTTCGCATCTCAACACAGCTCTAGTCACCTCATCCACGTCCGTCACAGCAGGTTGTTCGCTTTCGCCGTCGTTTTCATTCCAATCTTCTTGAGGGATTAATTCATCTTCAATATCCCCCTCGACGTCGCTGTTATCATTTTCTTCCTCAGACGATGATGACACTTGATCTCCGAAGTAGTCTGACACGAATGTTAGCCACTCTTGCTGGCTAGCAGCTGCGGTGAAGTTGGACGAGCTAAGGGAGTTTAAAGCCCTTGCGACTTCACTTTCTTTTGATGTCATTGCGACAAAAACACACGTTGGCAAAGTACAACACCTAATGTACACCTAATGTACACCTTACCATTGAAAACACGCTATCTAAACACTATCAAGACTATGAATACTGACGGACTTGTGAGAAGGTTTAGGTTATGATACTGCTAACTTTGACAGGAGGAAGGCTGGACCAATCGTTTGCGTCGGTGAGGCAAATGTGCTTTCCCACCAATCATGAGGACTTGTGACACCGTTTGTTTATACTTTTAAGCATTTCCATTGGTCTGTTAAGCTGTCATTTCAGATGAAAATCTACTGAGGTGGCTGGGAAGTTTGGGAGCGTGGGAAGACGTTCACAGGAGGGAAACCAAGAAAGTCTCATCTCGAAAACACACCTTGAACATAGAAAGCCTAGTTAAATCGCCATTTTTGTGACTTTCCCGAATTATGTGGATTATGAAACTTTAGGAAAGTGTTTTTGAATACCATTTCTTTGAAATGAGCAAAAAAAATTTTTTTTGATTTTTCCATGATTTTCCTCGTATTTCCTCAGTTATCGGCCCGTAGCTAAAAATAGAACGTTGCGACTTCCGACTCATTTCGCCAGATCGAGTCACATTTAAGTCTCACTCCATTGACTACTGTACATGTTTAGAATTGCATGACGAGGATGCGGCCCAAAAATGTTACATTTGAAGTGTTGCTTTTTTTCTTTTTCAAACGAATTTAGGCAATTCTTCAAACCACCAAAGTCTCTAAGGGACACTCCATTTAAGGTATTGATCCATTTCTTTATGCTGAAATACAAGAAAAGCTGCTGTACATGCAGTCCTTTGTAGAGCCTTGGAACAATACAGGTGAGTACCCCAAAGAGAAGCTACTTATCGTCACATTTCAGAAATAGTGCCGCCATTTGAAGTTATCTCAGTCCGTATTTTTTTCTTCATGTAAAGCAGTTTGCCAAACACATAGATTAATGTGAATTTCCCAGACATGTAAAGTAAAGTTAGCCCTAAGAGATCTGACTGCTATTATTTATCATTTGAGTCTCATTCCATTGACTACTGTACATGTTTAGAATTGCATGACGAGGATGCGGCCCAAAAATGTTACATTTGAAGTGTTGCTTTTTTTCTTTTTCAAACGAATTTAGGCAATTCTTCAAACCACCAAAGTCTCTAAGGGACACTCCATTTAAGGTATTGATCCATTTCTTTATGCTGAAATACAAGAAAAGCTGCTGTACATGCAGTCCTGTGTAGATCCTTGGAACAATAGAGGTGAGTACCCCAAAGAGAAGCTCTTATCGTCACATTTCAGAAATAGTGCCGCCATTTGAAGTTATCTCAGTGCGTATTTTTTTTTCTTCTAGTAAAGCAGTTTGCCAAACACATAGATTGATGTGAATTTCCCAGACATGTAAAGTAAAGTTAGCCCTATGTAAAGTTAGCCCTAAGAGATCTCACTGCTATGATTTATCATTTGAGTCTCATTCCGTTGACTACTGTACATGTTTAGAATTGCATGACGAGGATGCGGCCCAAAAATGTTACATTTGAAGTGTTGCTTTTTTTCTTTTTCAAGCGAATTTAGGCAATTCTTCAAACCACCAAAGTCTCTCAGGGACACTCCATTTAAGGTATTGATCCATTTCTTTATGCTGAAATACAAGAAAAGCTGCTGTACATACAGTCCTGTGTAGAGCCTTGGAACAATAGAGGTGAGTACCCCAAAGAGAAGCTCTTATCGTCACATTTCAGAAATAGTGCCGCCATTTGAAGTAATCTCAGTGCGTATTTTTTTTTCTTCATGTAAAGCAGTTTGCCAAACACATAGATTGATGTGAATTTCCCAGACATGTAAAGTAAAGTTAGCCCTATGTAAAGTTAGCCCCAAGAGATCTGACTGCTATGATTTATCATTTGAGTCTCATTCCATTGACTACTGTACATGTTTAGAATTGCATGACGAGGATGCGGCCCAAAAATGTTACATTTGAAGTGTTGCTTTTTTTCTTTTTCAAACGAATTTAGGCAATTCTTCAAACCACCAAAGTCTCTAAGGGACACTCCATTTAAGGTATTGATCCATTTCTTTATGCTGAAATACAAGAAAAGCTGCTGTACATGCAGTCCTGTGTAGAGCCTTGGAACAATACAGGTGAGTACCCCAAAGAGAAGTACTTATCGTCACATTTCAGAAATAGTGCCGCCATTTGAAGTAATCTCAGTGCGTATTTTTTTCTTCATGTAAAGCAGTTTGCCAACACATAGATTAATGTGAATTTCCCAGACATGTAAAGTAAAGTTAGCCCTAAGAGATCTGACTGCTATTATTTATCATTTGAGTCTCATTCCATTGACTACTGTACATGTTTAGAATTGCATGACGAGGATGCGGCCCAAAAATGTTACATTTGAAGTGTTGCTTTTTTTCTTTTTCAAACGAATTTAGGCAATTCTTCAAACCACCAAAGTCTCTAAGGGACACTCCATTTAAGGTATTGATCCATTTCTTTATGCTGAAATACAAGAAAAGCTGCTGTACATGCAGTCCTGTGTAGATCCTTGGAACAATAGAGGTGAGTACCCCAAAGAGAAGCTCTTATCGTCACATTTCAGAAATAGTGCCGCCATTTGAAGTTATCTCAGTGCGTATTTTTTTTTCTTCTAGTAAAGCAGTTTGCCAAACACATAGATTGATGTGAATTTCCCAGACATGTAAAGTAAAGTTAGCCCTATGTAAAGTTAGCCCTAAGAGATCTCACTGCTATGATTTATCATTTGAGTCTCATTCCTTTGACTACTGTACATGTTTAGAATTGCATGACGAGGATGCGGCCCAAAAATGTTACATTTGAAGTGTTGCTTTTTTTCTTTTTCAAGCGAATTTAGGCAATTCTTCAAACCACCAAAGTCTCTAAGGGACACTCCATTTAAGGTATTGATCCATTTCTTTATGCTGAAATACAAGAAAAGCTGCTGTACATACAGTCCTGTGTAGAGCCTTGGAACAATAGAGGTGAGTACCCCAAAGAGAAGCTCTTATCGTCACATTTCAGAAATAGTGCCGCCATTTGAAGTAATCTCAGTGCGTATTTTTTTTTCTTCATGTGAAGCAGTTTGCCAAACACATAGATTGATGTGAATTTCCCAGACATGTAAAGTAAAGTTAGCCCTATGTAAAGTTAGCCCTAAGAGATCTGACTGCTATGATTTATCATTTAAGTCTCACTCCATTGACTACTGTACATGTTTAGAATTGCATGACGAGGATGCGGCCCAAAAATGTTACATTTGAAGTGTTGCTTTTTTTCTTTTTCAAACGAATTTAGCCAATTCTTCAAACCACCAAAGTCTCTAAGGGACACTCCATTTAAGGTATTGATCCATTTCTTTATGCTGAAATACAAGAAAAGCTGCTGTACATACAGTCCTGTGTAGAGCCTTGGAACAATACCGGTGAGTACCCCAAAGACAAGCTCTTATCGCCACATTTCAGAAATAGTGCCGCCATTTGAAGTAATCTCAGTGCGTATTTTTTTTTCTTCATGTAAAGCAGTTTGCCAAACACATAGATTAATGTGAATTTCCCAGACATGTAAAGTAAAGTTAGCCCAAAGAGATCTGACTGCTATGATTTATCATTTGAGTCTCATTCCATTGACTACTGTACATGTTTAGAATTGTATGACGAGGATGCGGCCCAAAAATGTTACATTTGAAGTGTTGCTTTTTTTCTTTTTCAAACGAATTTAGGCAATTCTTCAAACCACCAAAGTCTCTAAGGGACACTCCATTTAAGGTATTGATCCATTTCTTTATGCTGAAATACAAGAAAATCTACTGTACATGCAGTCCTGTGTAGAGCCTTGGAACAATACAGGTGAGTACCCCAAAGAGAAGTACTTATCGTCACATTTCAGAAATAGTGCCGCCATTTGAAGTAATCTTAGTGCGTATTTTTTTCTTCATGTAAAGCAGTTTGCCAACACATAGATTAATGTGAATTTCCCAGACATGTAAAGTAAAGTTAGCCCTAAGAGATCTGACTGCTATTATTTATCATTTGAGTCTCATTCCATTGACTACTGTACATGTTTAGAATTGCATGACGAGGATGCGGCCCAAAAATGTTACATTTGAAGTGTTGCTTTTTTTCTTTTTCAAACAAATTTAGGCAATTCTTCAAACCACCAAAGTCTCTAAGGGACACTCCATTTAAGGTATTGATCCATTTCTTTATGCTGAAATACAAGAAAAGCTGCTGTACATGCAGTCCTTTGTCGAGCCTTGTAACAATAGAGGTGAGTACCCCAAAGAGAAGCTCTTATCGTCACATTTCAGAAACAGTGCCGCCATTTGAAGTTATCTCAGTGCGTATTTTTTTTCTTCATGTAAAGCAGTTTGCCAAACACATAGATTGATGTGAATTTCCCAGACATGTAAAGTAAAGTTAGCCCTATGTAAAGTTAGCCCTAAGAGATCTCACTGCTATGATTTATCATTTGAGTCTCATTCCATTGACTACTGTACATGTTTAGAATTGCATGACGAGGATGCGGCCCAAAAATGTTACATTTGAAGTGTTGCTTTTTTTCTTTTTCAAACGAATTTAGCCAATTTTTCAAACCACCAAAGTCTCTAAGGGACACTCCATTTAAGGTATTGATCCATTTCTTTATGCTGAAATACAAGAAAAGCTGCTGTACATACAGTCCTGTGTAGAGCCTTGGAACAATACCGGTGAGTACCCCAAAGACAAGCTCTTATCGCCACATTTCAGAAATAGTGCCGCCATTTGAAGTAATCTCAGTGCGTATTTTTTTTTCTTCATGTAAAGCAGTTTGCCAAACACATAGATTAATGTGAATTTCCCAGACATGTAAAGTAAAGTTAGCCCAAAGAGATCTGACTGCTATGATTTATCATTTGAGTCTCATTCCATTGACTACTGTACATGTTTAGAATTGTATGACGAGGATGCGGCCCAAAAATGTTACATTTGAAGTGTTGCTTTTTTTCTTTTTCAAATAAATTTAGGCAATTCTTCAAACCACTAAAGTCTCTAAGGGACACTCCATTTAAGGTATTGATCCATTTCTTTATGCTGAAATACAAGAAAAGCTGCTGTACATGCAGTCCTGTGTCGAGCCTTGTAACAATAGAGGTGAGTACCCCAAAGAGAAGCTCTTATCGTCACATTTCAGAAACAGTGCCGCCATTTGAAGTTATCTCAGTGCGTATTTTTTTCTTCATGTAAAGGGTCATTCCGCGAGAAACGTATATTTTCAAGTTTTTAAAATTTAAAAATGAAAATGTTTTTTTCATCACTTTTTCTTTTGTACTGTAACAGACATATCTTGGAGGTATGGAAAATGGCTCTGGGCAACCTCCCACACTTCAATTTATTATTGTTTTATCTCTTTTTTTCCAGGGGATTTTCTTTATTTGGTCAATCCTGTTACAGACAAATGCAGTATAATATAATATATTTTGAGATGGAAATTCTTTATATGTTCTACATATTTATATAGTACTTTGGTCCCTTTTAAGACTATATTATATTCAAACATGAAATTTTCTTCAAAAGTGCTAATTTTTGGATTGGATGACGCCTAACAGCCATTTTTTAAATGCATGGCATAATGTTAAACATAAACATAACTAGTTTTAGAAAGAACAAAACAAAATAAAGATGAAAAAATCAGCCTGGCTAACATGTAGTGGTGTACTTATTTAATGGGTCAATTTGAAAGGGCAATTTAATTGGTAATTTTACCTTTTTTTTTTTGCAAAAATGTCAAAGGTAACAGGGCTGACGTCATGGACAACGTGTCACGTGTCACACATTTCTGGCTAAAGTGTTCCTCCTTGTCAAGAAATTAGTGTCATATTTTACTTTCTATGTTACAATGTTTCATTTTACGACCTTTAATTAGCAAGAAACTGCTAAATGTCAGCCCTGTTACCTTGAAAGTAACAGGAGTGATGGTAAAAAGTAACAGGACTGATGGTAACAGGGTTGAGGATTTCAATGTAATTTGCCCATTACAAGCTAAAGAGACAAAGTCACAGGTACATAAGCTATGCTATTTGAAAGGGTATCCCTTAGCACATCTGATCATATTATCAAACCTAAACAATTACCTGGAAGTGCATGTTTATCTTGGTAACAGTGTTGACAGGCTATGGTTTCCCTCGCGTGTGTGGAAGTTTAAAAACATATAAATAGCATGTTTCAAATGAGAGACAACTACTGATCTTTATCAGTCAAATAAGTGATACATAGATGATTAACATTCCTGTTAGTCAGATCAATTTGATATAACGTCATTATTTTATAAGAGTTTTTTCAAGAGGGTAACAGGGTTAATGTCAATTCTGGGGACAAAGACATATAACTCTATATTTTCTTAACATTGTGTATATTTGTGATAAAAGTGCAGATTATGTGTAATTCACATTTAAGTCAATATATGAAAGTGAAAATCTGGTGAAAATATATATATTTTACTAGTTAAAATTCTTCTTGAAGTAGACGATAGTATGCGAGGGACAGGCCAAAAGCCTTACCCATTCATATTAAAATAGGATTTTCATTATTTAAAATACTTAAATGTTCACTTTAGGTGGTTTTAATATTCATAGGAGATGTTGGTGTTATAATATAGTTTGAAATTGTACATCAATTTGGTGTAATATGGATTTTATCTGGGATTGTTTCATTGGGACGCAATATATACGTTTCTCACGGAATGACCCTGTTAAGACACTGGGACAAGCTGACCCTGCTGAACGGTGTCCTGTACAGAGTCTGCAAAGACCCCCTGACGAACCACAAGCGATTTCAGTATGTGCTGCCTGGAGCACTGAAATGTGACGCTTTAGCAGGAGTCCATGATCATGCTGGTCATCAAGGTCAAGCCCGCACGCTCCACCTAGCCCGCCAACGGTTCTTCTGGTGTGACATGGAGAGGGAGGTCCGTGACTATGTCAGGAAGTGCGAAAGGTGCGTACTGAGTAAAACACCTGAGCCAGCTGCCAGAGCCCCGCTGGAGAGCATAAAGACAACTGCTCCACTGGAATTAGTCTGCATTGACTTTTGGTCTGCAGAGGATCACAACAACAAGTCTGTTGATGTTCTTGTAATCACGGACCACTTCACAAAGTTAGCCCAAGCGTTTCCCTGTCGGGACCAGACAGCAAGAAAAGTAGCTAAGACGTTGTGGGACAAGTTCTTTTGTGTCTATGGATTCCCTGAACGCATCCACTCTGACCAGGGAACTAGCTTTGAGAGTGAGCTGATTACAGAACTTCTTCATCTTGCCGGTGTCTCCAAGTCTCACACCACTCCTTACCATCCTATGGGGAATGGTGGAACAGAGAGATTCAACAGGACTCTGGGTAGCATGCTCCGCTCCTTGCCGCCTAGACAGAAACACAAGTGGCCTCAGATGGTCCAGACAATGACGTTTGTTTACAACTGTACAGCCCATGAGACCACTGGCTTTGCTCCATTTTATCTCATGTTTGGCCGTGTCCCGAGACTCCCTGTGGACCTGATGTTCTGCAGTGTTCTGTTGGACGACACAGTCAGTGACTATGACGCCTTTGTGCACTCTCTGTTGAAAGATCTCAAGTCTGCCATGTCTGTCGCTCAGAAACACACAGAGTCAGAGCAGAGACACCAGTCAGATCAGTACAACAAGAGGGTCAAAGGTCAGTCATTGTCTGTAGGAGACAGAGTGCTGGTGGCGAACAAGGCCTGCCGAGGAAAACGTAAACTAGCGGACAGGTGGGGAGACGCCATCTACACCGTCATTGCTGCCAAGCCAGCGCTTCACGTTTACAGGATTCGAGACAGCCAAGGGAACGAGAAAGTAGTACACCGAAACCTGCTGTTGGAGGTCAACTTCCTCCCTCTGAGTGAGAGACTGGATGAAGGCTCCACGGATGAGGATGAGGCGGAATCTGAGTCTGCCCAGGATGAGCCTCACTCTGAGCATGCAGCTCCCAGTGATGTGGTGTCCGTTCCCCCCTCGGACGAAGTTTCTCTGGATGCAGTTGTAGGAGATCGTACGTCGTCATGGGTCTCACAGCACTCAGACATCACTCCAGGGCCTGCGGAAGATGTGACCGAAGATCCTGTCATGGCTGAGCCTCCCTCAGAGTCCCCTCTCGAGCATGGTCTGATTGATGCTTCCAGTCACACTCCACCCAGTACACACACACAGCCACAAGCTCCTGTTCCACACACTTCACACTCACCACACGCACCCCACACTTCTAGATTTGGTCGAGTCATTAGGCCAGTGTGTAGGTTGATTGAATCTATGGTTCAGCTTCAGTCCGTCCTTAGTGATGATGTCCCTGAGAGGCATGTCATCCATGTTTAATGGAAAGAGTATTTTTCATTACTGTTTATTGACCCTTTTTGAATTTAGGGTTGTATAAAGTAGTGGGTTTCTCTTGGAAGTGCCTTATTTTATTATGTAATTTTCTGTCACTGTAGGCAGTAGGCATTAGTCTATGGGGTGTATACGGCATCCCTGTTTCCTTTAGAGGATTCTGAGACTTGATCAACCTCAGTTTTCTTTTAGCCTTATGAGGAAGGCAGCTTTTAAAGCTGGAGAGTTTCTAATGGCCAGTATACAGTGCAGTTTAGATGTTTGCAGATCTTTGTGCAATTCTGAAGGGGTGAGTGTAACAGGTTGAAAGGTCCCCCTTTGTATGAATATATAATTGCACAAGATCTGGTCTAAATAGTTTCTATGGTACCCTGATACAGTTAGGGGTTCCTGGTAGCCCCTCCTTTCTCCCCCTTGTCTTATGTTTCCCTATCTCCTCTTCCTCCTGCCTGTTGCGTTTTGGTTTGGATTGAGGAGTGGAGGGAGCCAGCTAACAGGGACAACGTTTGTATGTGTGCCTTTCTGTGTACAGGCAATAAAACAACTTTGCAGCAGTAATTCTGGGTCGTCAAATTAATTCAACACAACGCAGAAGTCATCACCCGTTACATGAACTATGCTTCAAGTTGAGCAGGAAAAATAGTCTTAAATCTGAAGTTTGGTAGGCTATAGTCTGATCCAGCAAATTTCTAGGCAACATATTCTCCAAAAGACTGAACTATGAAATATACATTAGCCTGTAGTCTATGCCATATTAGTTTGTCCTACATGCATTGATGGACATATTTATTTGCTATAGCCTAGCATAATATTGTAGTAGCTATTGTATGCTCATTTTGCAGAATAAATGTTTGAGAAACTTTCATATTTGACTGTATCATCAGATGTCTCTAGGATTTGAACTAAGCTAGTTGTTACCATTGTTGTATCTTGCTCAGTGCATTAGACTGAAATAAATGCAGCTAGAAGAGCCTAGTTCATTTACACCACAGTCATTGATGGAGATATTTGCAAACATCTCTCTTCACAAACCAGTCTGATGAATTGATTTAGACTAATTTTGTTAATAAAAAGATATGAGATATTCTGATAAATGTCCTTCAAGTAATAAATAGTTGGCAATATACACACATATACACTGTAGGCCTATAATATAATTTATTTATTAAAAATTTTCGGTACATATTACCCCTCTGGGGCTAAGCCCCCCTTGACTATGGATCCTAGTAACATTAAACTGCGTGATCTTATGCAACAGAGCGACCTTGAAGAGCTCATTCATGCTTTTATTTCTAGCAGGCTAGATTACTGTAATGGCCTTTTCACGGGCCTTCTCAAGACCGCTATCATTTCTATCATATGTGTTGGGTGAAATCATGACAAGACTTAACTTACTGAACTATAGCCTTAGTAAAATGAAATTTCAAGGCTTATGTGAAAACCATGCAAAACAACCATTTTTTTAAAAAAAACTCAGCTGATTCAAAATGCAGCAGCCAGCAGAGTTCTTACAAAAACAAAGAGAGCAGAACACATTTCCCCGGTCTTGCATTCCTTGCACTGGCTCCCCGTTAGTTTTAGATTGGATTTTAAAGCCTTACTTGTTTTTAAATCCCTAAATGGTATGGGACCAAACCATTTGAAAGACATGTTCCAGCTCTACACTAGGACTCTCAGATGTTTAGGAATTTTTTTAACTTAAGCCCAACAAGGCTAAAAGCTGGTGAAGCTGCCTTTAGCTATAATGCAGCCAATCTCTAGAACCAGCTCCTTGAAAATATAAAAAATGCACCATCAGTTGCCATTTTTTAATCCAAATTAAAGACTAAACTGTTTGCTGATGCCTTTTTATCATTTTATTTTTTATTCATTTGCCCTATTTGTTTTATCCACTTGACTATTTAAGTCTAAATGTCTCTGTAAAGCACATTGAACTGGTGTTTTTGTATGAAATAAATTTGCATTGCCTTGAGCAAGAATGCAGATTATAAAGTTGTGTACAGTACTACATTTACATTCACAGATTTATGCCTTTAGCAGACGCTTTTATCCAAAGCAATCAACAATCAAGCTACTACACAATACAAGTAAATGCCTACTGGGAGTGTCATTTGCTAATAGGAGAGCAGTATTCTGCGACAAGGCTTTTATCCTATCTTCCCTTCCATTCAATGCAGAGGTCATGAAATGCCTAGCAGTAGGTCTAGTAAGTGTTTGAAACTTTAGTCTTCTGCTTAGTATGAGAATGAATAGGGAGGTCTGAATACTCCAATGTTATGTTTTTATGGTCATTTATTAGCCTGACACGTCAGACTATATCATAAGAATGTATAGTCTGAAGACCACTGATAGACTGTACCTCAATGGAGGGGCGGGTGATTGCGTTGTCTTTCAAACTGCCTCTCCACGTAATAGGCTAGCGTTCCGGCCAGTGGTACCAGCTGGTATATCAAACTTTTCCCGTAGCCCGTCGGTAACACGGCAAAGACATCTTTTTCAGAACGAAAAACTTCAGTGCACTTTCTTGTTTCACTTTCAAAGAAAATGACAAGTGCAATTCGTCCAAAACTAAAGCCAAAGACGATTCCGCTCTGGTTTGAGCGGGGCTGTCGTCATCGTACAAAGCCCGCCTTACGATTTCCTGTACACATACCGCGCTGTGATTGGTTATCCGCCTCCAGAGGAAGGCTAAAACGGGTTTCTATCAGTGGCCTCTAGACGTACCTCTGTGCAAATTCAAATTTGCTACCACTAGGGGCCTACGTCTAGAGTCTAGGCTAGTCATTTATGCAAATCTACTGTCTTTTACATATTATCATAAGGCCATAATTCAAATGTGCCCCAATTGTTTCATTACACACGTGCGGCCATCACAGCCAGTGATAACAGTTGAGCATAGTAAACTTTTATAAGCATAGTAGAAAGAATAGTTCCCTATGGTTTAAAAAAAAATGCACTAGACTCTTTTTGTTCCAAGGAGACTCATATTGTACAGTATATCCAAGTATATATAGTGTGTCCTGCACCAAAATGTGTCAAAATTTCAAAATTACTTCGCACTGAAAGGACTGACTCTATGCTTCTCATCAGTGCTTTGGCCTTTGTGGCAAAAATGCGTAAAGTAAGTAAATATTAATATTAATATCATCTTACGTTCCTACTTACTGACTAACTGACATGGTCTTTGGTATTTTTTGCCCTCAACGGTGCCTTCCAGGCAGCGCTGCCTTCAAGGCACTACTCCACTCAGTTTAGGGTTAGGATGAGGCTTGTAGGGGTTAGGGTTAGGAGTAGGGTAAGGGTAGTGCCTTTTAGGCTGTGCTGCCTGGAAGGTGCCATTGGGGGCAAAAAACACCATTGAGCGACGGACATACTGTACTTATTTCATCCTTACCTCTCCACTGCTTAGCTCTGGTGCTTCATTGAGTTTGGTGCGCTGGCTCTTGTCCTCCGTCCCAAAGAGGGTGATGAAGACGTGGTCGTGGGTGCCATGCAGCAAACTCTCCCCAGTAGTCACTGTCACCTTGTACACCACCATGGAGATGATCTTGTGTGCAGACAGGCTCAGATGCTATCCCTTGCTAATTCTCTCTATTGGACCCAATGCAAAAGTATATACAATACAATATTTATCATTAACCTTCTGACAGCATCAGTTTGTACAGTAAAAACATCAGCCTTTTAACATGCCACCAACTGTCCCTGAGTCCTTTAATCTCTTTTTGTGGCACACTCCTCTCTCATATCTCACATTATGACACAGGCAGAGAGGGAGGTACATATTCAATCTCCTCCCAGAGAGAAAGTGTGTGTATGTGTGTGTGTGTGTGTGTGTGTGTGTGTGTGTGTGTGTGTGTGTGTGTGTGTGTGTGTGTGTGTGTGTTGTTGGGTGTAGGTGATCAGGTAACCTATTTCATTCCAAGCTCTCTTTGGGAGCAGGACCTACTACTCTGCCACGTTGCCTTACAAGAGCAAAAGACTTTTCATTTTCCATAAATGTTGGATCCAATTTACTAACTTGATTCATACTCACTGGACCAGGAAGTGGGACTTCTATGTTCTCATTATGGTAAGGCAATGATTTTGAATGGATGATGATAATAATGGTGATGATAATGATTGATTGTTATTATTATTATTGGGTAGATTCATGTTTTTTGTTTGTTTACAATGTCTTTCTATGTAGCCTATGTAGCATACTAGCCTAAATGAATAACTTGATTAGGCCTTCTTCAAAAACACTGTAAATGACAAAACGTAACATTTAACAAAAGATCAGTTGTGCAACACAGAAATCGATTTGTTTTGTTCTATCACTATGAGTTTTGGGACAGTCTGGGATTTCTCTGATGGCCTTAGTTTCAGGTTTCTCTTTGTGTTGCTAAATATCAGATCACACAATACAGCTAAAGGAGGGTCCCTCTCAGCTCAAATCACATCTTTTCAGACAGCGCTGAGAACAATCAGCAAACCAGTGCTCAGTAATGAAGAAAAACTTACAGTAATATGTTGTAGCCTGACCAAGTGTGTTCACCCACTAATCAACCACAAGGGGCAGACACCAGACAATGGTTGAAAGTATAAAAAGATAATTTATTATACAAAATTCATGTAAAGGATGTTTGAGAGCACATACATGTACAATAGATAAAACTTCCCAACATTGAGCCCCCAGCCAACCCTAGATTAACAGCTCCTAGACTAAGAGAGAGAGAGAGAGCAAGGAGTTGCACAAAAAAGGAGATTTAAAGCACCTCAGATACATTACGAGTGTGGAGAATCAGATGCTACACAGCAAGCTCAAGCAAGGCATACATTACGAGTGTGAAAGATCAGATGCTATTACACAGCAAGCTCAAGTGCATAGTGTGACACAGCAAACAAAAGTCCCCCTCTGTACATAAATCAGGCGCTGGGTTAGGCGGGAAGACAAAAGGGAATGGTTGGCCAAAGCAAAGAAATCAAACAAACAAACAAAACAAACACAAAATAAACCTGCTAACCAGCGCCACAACCCAGATAGCTGACTCCCACAATCAGCAATACACAAGGCTGCTGGCTAGCAGAAAAAGAATAAAGTTAACAAAACAAACAAAACAAATAAATCAAAATACATAAGAGGAACAGCGATTGCCCAACAAACTTGTCCTCCCCAGGTCAATGATAATGGCCAAACACTCCAGCAGTCTCTATAACAAGACAAAGACAAAATGTTACAAGCAAATCTTTAACATGTGGTTGCTGAAGCTGACATGGAAGAATTTGGTTTACCTGCGGTGGTCAGTTTACCAACAAGCATTCCCCGGTTCAACTCTGGACAAATCTGTCACCCAAAAACAATATGTAACGCCCTTTTACCTCTACTTTAATTCAAGGCAAAGGCCTGAGTTCTTTTAAAGTGGATCTCTCCTTAGTTGCTACTTTTAACAATGCATTTAAGTCAGTTAGTTACAGTAGACTAGTAGTTATATTCATAAAGATCCCCTCATTAACAACAAAGGCTACTTTTAATGCAAACAGTAAATATTTATTGACTAGACAAGGGTAAGGGATGGTGGAAGTTGAATAAATAACAATAGAAAGATGGGTATGTAATAAACACTGAGTAATTCAACAATAAATAGCTCAAATAACAGTGCAAACAGGCAAGAATATGTTATATTACATATAAATATATAAAAAGGCACTGGTAAGGGCAGTAAGGATTTTAGGTATTCATAAGACCTACATTTCAGGTTTCATTTAAAGTATTCAAAAGTAGAAGATCTATGGGTTAGGCAAGTGGTGGGCTTATATAGGATAAGACTTGAAATGACAAATTACATAAACTGAATACTGATTCAAGTCGGGGTGGACATATAAACTTCAAATATTAAAATGTATAAATAGGCTGGAATGTATTAGTACTTTTTAGAGTCTGTGCAATATTATTTCAAGTATTTTATGAACTACTTTGGCAAGAAAAAAGATTAAATCACTCTATGTTGTATAGAAAGGTAAACACTTTGACAAGAGAAGAATAAAAGATTAAGTAGGTCGGTATTGAATACGTTTAAACTCGTTAGGGGAAGTGTAAAATTAACCCTAGGTTAGCGTTAGGTTCAGACTCTACTACACTGTACGTTAAGAAGTTAACATTCTACACAGTCTAGCTGCGTTAGCGCATAGGACTAGCCGCTAACGCTACACGTTCAAGAAAACATAGACACTCGACAGACAAAACAGATCGTGGGCCCACTCACACACACACTCACTCACTCACACACAATAACCCCAGAGCAGGAGAAAGTCCCCTAAAGTTGCAGGCCTGTATCGATGCTTGTGCTCGGTGAGGCTACAAACAAACTAGCCGCTTCGCTCTTCCGAGCAGGAAAAACAATAAGGGTAACGTTACCTCAGACAGCTTGCAGGGGAAAAGGGATTTGGCAAACCCAGGGACCAGGACAGTCCAGTGGAGACATGTAGGGGACCACACGAAGGGAAACGACAGGCTGAACAACATCCACCGTTGCCAGAGGAAGTTTAGACTCTCGGTAGCCTAAACCGCTATCTGGGTTTCCTCAGCGTCCACACAGATGACCGCAACTGGACCAGACTGGACAAGACTTGTAGCAGCCGTTAGCTAGTCACTCACTGTTAGCTGAGTTAGCTTCACAAAGGTTACATCCACAATAAACTAATCCACATTGAGGAGGACCCGTATTACATTAGGTTTCACTTGTTAAAACATTAAAGTTATCGAGCAGACAACTGAACGAACCAAAACAAACAAAACACAACGCCTTTCTAATATTAAAGTTTTAACTTTTAGAGTACGGTGCTCCAGCAGACCGACTACTCTGCAGGCGTCTCTCTCTCTCTCTCTAGTTCGTGCGCTCGTGCCACTACCAGCTAAAACCCCGGGAGACCCTTGTGCCAACTGTGATTGGCTATAATGGCCTATAAGCTACAAACCTAGGTGCTGCTATTATTTATCTATTTAAATGTGTATTTAACTACTTAATTACTATTTAATGACTAATTTAATCATTTATCTTTTTATTGTGTATTTGACTATTTATTACACATAATGAAAAGGATAGGAACTCAGGCAATAAGCCTGGGTTACACTCTCCCCCTTCTAAACTTTTGATGTCCCCATCAAACCCAGCTAGGCCTAAAGAGCATATTTGAATCAAGCACAACCAGAACACAGTGCCAAAGGGTGGCACCACAAGGTCTTGCTTCGACATCTTCCCAGGTCTTCGTAGGCCCCAAAGCCAGCAAGCACTCCCCGGCTGAAGATGCTCAGTACTCCAACAGCAGGTTTTCCTAGGGCGTCATAGCCAAATCTTGTGACAGGTCTGCATGTTCTTCTGGGTCTCTCGGGCCTTGGGCTGGCCTGAGGGCCGGCTCCTCCGTCTAGATCCATCTCCACATCAGGATCAGGACTGGACAACTCCACCACTGGCTCCCTCACCGGATCAGGAGTATGGCGGCCATCTATAGGCGAGTAAGTCCGAGGCAACGGAGAGCATGCATGCTTGCTCCTTCCAGGAGCTAAAGGCCAATGAGACCCAAGGTGGGCACCCTCAGACTCGGAGGAACTTGTATCAGCGACGTCAATGAGGGCTCTGCGGTTAACAGGATGTGGTCTCCGGGATCTGGTCACTCTCTTCAAAGGAACATCAGACTCACTGTCATCTCCAGGCAACCTCACGAGATATCCAATGGGCAGCAAATGGTTCCGATGAACTGTCTTGACGGCTCCCATCCCTCTTTCTGGCTTAATCTGGTACACTGGTAGATTATCCATCTTACCAGTGACAACATATGGCACAGACCTCCACTTGTCCTGAAGCTTGTGCTTGCCAGTAACGCCGAGGTCTGTCACCACAAGCACATTAGCAAACCCTTGAGAATCTGGCTCTAGTGAGAGGAAGTCTATGCACACAAGATCAAGTGGCCCTTTGCTGGTGATCTGATTCAGCAAGGCAGCCCTTGGTGGAGGAGTCTTCCGTGCAACACACCTGCCGCAGTTCTTAACATAGGCATCAATCTCAGCACTCATCTTGGGCCAGTAGAAACGGTCTTTGAGGAGGTCTGTAGTCCTCTCAACACCCAAATGCCCGCAGTCATCATGGAGAGACTTCAGTACTCTTGGGATGAACACTCTCGGGAGAACAAGCTGTTGCATTTGTGTGCCTGAAGATCTTTGAGTGACCCGATAGAGCAAGTCATCCACCACTCTGAGCTTGGATCCCTCTCTCCGTAGCAATGTAGTCTCTCTCGAGTCACCATGCATGACCGTGGCTGTACATCCATCTTTCATAGATTGTTTCACTGGTGCTATTACTGGGTCAATATCTTGGGCTTTGCCAAGGTCTGTGTTGCTCAAACACTCAAGGTGAACGTCAAGACGGACTGGAAAGGAGTAAAGGTCTGGAATGGCCTCAGGTGGAACAGCAAGAACTTCTGCACATGTTGGGAGGGCAGCACTTTCTCCAGCGTCAACTTGCTTGCAGATGGACTGAATACTTTCTGAGGGAATGTCTTGCCACCCATCGTTGGAGAACACATTCCGGGAAAGGGAGTCGGCATCAATGTTGTTGCACCCAGGCCTGTACTGTATGGAGAAACTGTATGCAGACAAGGCAGCAAGCCAACGATGTCCAGTGGCGTTCAGCTTAGCAGAGGTCAGGACATAAGTCAGAGGATTGTTGTCTGTTCTGACTGTGAAGTTGACCCCATACAGGTAGTCGTGGAACTTGTCAACCACAGCCCACTTCAACGCCAAGAACTCAAGCTGATGGACTGCATAGTTCTTCTCTGAGGAACTCAACTTGCGGCTCGCGAAAGCCACAGGTCGTAGCCCCTCAGGATACTCTTGGTTCAACACTGCCCCTAAACCATGCAAGCTGGCATCAACGTGTAAAACATAGGGCTTGGCGGGGTCAGCAAAAGCCAAGACTGGTGCGTTGGTCAGGCACTGGATGATCTGCTCGAAAGCTTTGGCGCATGCATCATTCCACCTCTCTCCAAAAGGCTCCTTCACTTTGTGATAGGCTGTCCCAGCAGGCGATACACTAGCTCTCTTGCCTCTTTGTCTGGGGGGGTAGCCCTTCGTGAGCTCTGTCAATGGACGAACAATGATGGAGAAGTCCTTGATAAAACGGCGGTAGTACCCGCAGAACCCAAGGAAGGACTGGAGAGAAGGGAGGTCAGTGGGTTGCTTCCAGTTGGCTACTGCCTCAATTTTAGCTGGATCTGTGGCAATGCCGGCCTCAGACACAATGTGGCCAACATAAGTGACCTGGGACCGGCAGAACTGGCACTTGTCAATGGACAGCTTCAACCCACTCTCTTCAAGTCTGTCAAGGACTTTCAACAGCCGCTCTTCATGCTGTTCTAGCGTCTTTCCAAAGACTATAAGGTCATCCAAATAAACAATGACTTCCAGCAGATGCATGTCTCCCACTGTCTTCTCCATTAGCCTCTGGAATGTTGCAGGTGCCCCTGTAATTCCCTGTGGCATCCTCTCGAACTGATAGAAACCAAGAGGGCAGATGAACGCGGTCTTCTCCTTGTCCTCTTCTGCCATAGGGATCTGATAGTATCCACTACGGAGATCAAGAACAGAGAACCACTTGCTACCACTGAGGCAATCCAGAGCGTCATCGATGCGGGGCACAGCATACTGATCGGGGACAGTGTGACGGTTCAAAGTGCGGTAGTCTACACACATCCTCAACTGACCGGACTTCTTTCTGGCGATGACGATGGGGGATGCATATGGGCTTCTGGACTCCTTTATGATTCCCGCTGCCAACAGGCCTTGCAGATGGCGTCTCAAGTCATCCAAGTCAGCTGGGGCAATACGGCGGGACCTCTCTCTAAATGGCTTTGCGTCACTTAGCCGGATGCGATGTTCAACTCCTGTAGCCAGCCCAACGTCCCACTCATCCATGGAAAACACACCTGTTCTCTCAGCCAGCTTCTTGGACAGCCTAGCCCGCCATTCCTCAGGTACAGGGGAGTCCCCAAAATCAAACTTGGCAGGATCAATTCTTGCAGCCGTCTCTGGCTCACCTCCCCTGGGCTCAGTCACAGTATCAGCAACATAGAGGTGGGCTACAGTGGTGCCAGCAGGAATGGATGTCTCTTTGAGTGACTCATTTCTTAACATAACCAGGAACCGGTTCTTGTCAAGGGCAGAAGAAAACAACACAGTGGGTTGGACGAACACGCTAGCTGGGAGTGCAACTGAGGAGGCGCGTTCTGTGAGGAGGATGCTCTTCTCTAGTGGCTGCCTTTCACTGACTTTACAGATGGCAATGTGCTCACTGGAGGCAGGAACAATCAACGGACCTGGGCCCACCCACTTCACATCCGCAGCAGCATCTCTTGGTTTACTGAGGGCATGAGGAGGCTGAGCTGGCAGTCTGCAGGGTAACTCAGAGGTGCATACTCGGAGTGAGTGAATGGGGCCTGTACTTTGTGTGGTGGAAGAAACACTGTTAAATGGACGTACTTTACTGACATTGGTGCCCACCAGGATCGGGATACTCTCAGAGCAACGAGGGTCAGGACACACCAAGGCTAGGATGGAGATCGGCCTTGTGTCTTCAGCCATCTTCTTTGGGAGCTGCAACTCTACTTGGATGTAGCCATGATAAGGGTAGCTACTATCAGAGTCACTCAACCCCCATATAGCTAACCCACTGACAGGTTGAAGAGGAACATGGGCTAGGTGCTTGGTGTACCAGCTGTCGAATATTATGGTCACCTGCGATCCACTGTCCAGCAAAGCCATGCACTTCTTTCCCTCTACTTTGACCTGAGTGGTGGATGGGGGCCCCACAAGTCCTTCAGGCAGGCAATCAGGCTGAGTTCCAACTGCTCCTCTGAGGACCGGAACATCAGAGGAATCGCACGCTTGGCCACCCGGACGTCTCCTGCTGTCTTTACCCTTGCGCTGAGCATCAATGAATCTTTGGACAACTTTCTGGGGGTTCTCTGGAGCTTTGCACTTGGTGGAGACATGGCCGTCTTCACCACAACGGTAACAGAAGAAGTCACTGGCTCGTCTCTGTGCATACGTGGTACGTTGTTGTGGGTTGACAGCAGTCTGTTGGTGGGCTGGTCTCACCAAAGATGTTGCAGCTGGACTGACCGTCATGACTTTAAGCTGACTCCTCAGTTTCCTCACCTCTTTTTTAAGGGCCTTCACATCTCTTGGCTCATAGGACTCATCATCAGTGGAGGACAACTCTTCACTGGCTACTGTGTGTGTGGGCTGCACAGCTCTGTGTTCTGAGGCTTGAACTTTCAGTGCAGCTATTTCATTCTTCAGAGCCTGCAGGTCACTGTCAACACTTGCCACTGCACGTTTAACTCGGACTGGTTTTAGGGTGGATTTAAGCTGCTGACGTGACGTCTCATAGCCTTCTTCAGCGAGGATCTCATTCAGAAGCAGTATAAAAGTTGGTGGATTGTGTCGACGTTCTCGCAGTCTGAGATTGAGGACCATCATGTCAGCGCCCAGTGCACCTTTAATGAGCTGATCCAACCGCGCACTGGCCATAGCAGTAGGTGGGAGGCCTCCTCTCTGCACCACTTTACTTAAGTGTCTCTCAATACGTCTGAGAAACTCAGACAGCTTTTCCCCTGGCTGCTGACAGAGATGTCTGAAAGCAAAGTAAAGCTCCTCCCCAGTCTCATTCACTCCAAACGTGCCCTCAATGACATCAACATAGTCTTTGGCTGATGCACTGGGGTTGCTGCTTCGGACTGCCCTGGCCATTTCGAGTGCTGGGCCCTTTAGACTTTCAATGATCTTTAAACACTTCTCTCTGTCTGACTTGTTACAGTTCTCGATCATGAAACGGGCCTGGTCAACCCAGGTATCAAGCTGCTCTTCCCCAGACGGAGTGGGAGTGACACCAGAGAAGGTGCGTAGTCTCTTGAACACACTGGCCTCTCCAGAGAGCCTGCCCTGTCTCTCCAACAGATCCCCAACAGCCTGGATGATCGCCTCTGGAGAGCATGCTTGGAACGGGTTGGTCACAGATGGTGAAGTGGTGTTGGGTGAAGTGGTGTTGGGCGAAAGGCCGTTGTTCTCTGAACTAGTGGTGGGAGACTCAGGCACACCCATGATCCTCCATGGCTTGCTACTTCCCTGGGGCCACACCTCAGGAGGAATGGTCTGGACATTGACTCTCTCACGGCACTCACATAACACAGTGAGACACTGGAGCTCGCCGTCATACATCCTGCCTCTCACTCTCACTCTTCCAAGGGCCTTAATGGACTGTAGTGCCTCTTCAATGACATCTACTTCGGTATCTTCAGGAACATCTTTCACCATCACAGCATAGTCAGGGTTGATGCCTTCCCCTTTGCACCAGTTAAGTAGCTGCGCCATGCTCTCAGTTGTGCTTGTTATAAAGTAACTGTGTTCTTAAGCTATTAGCTATTAATTTTGTATTTTACTAATATTAAGATTATTCACTAGCTTAAGTTGCCAACAGTACTATATTGTTTCTAGTAAGCGTAATTAGTGCCTCCTTTGGAAAGAAAATAGCTTATTATGACCTGGTCCTACTATTCATTTACATTTAACAGCACAAGAATTAGACTAAAGTGCGTAACACTACAAAACACAGCATATAAATATTATACATATGCAGTTACAAAAGTTAAAATACTATATAGCTTAGATAGTCTACATAAGTTAGAATATCAGTTTAGTGAATGACTGTTTACTATCAGTTAGCCTATATTAATGGTCTGTAATATTAGTTAACTTAAAAGCCTAGTAGCCTATTATTTATCCCAGCGGTGCCTCCATTTATGTAACGCCCTTTTACCTCTACTTTAATTCAAGGCAAAGGCCTGAGTTCTTTTAAAGTGGATCTCTCCTTAGTTGCTACTTTTAACAATGCATTTAAGTCAGTTAGTTACAGTAGACTAGTAGTTATATTCATAAAGATCCCCTCATTAACAACAAAGGCTACTTTTAATGCAAACAGTAAATATTTATTGACTAGACAAGGGTAAGGGATGGTGGAAGTTGAATAAATAACAATAGAAAGATGGGTATGTAATAAACACTGAGTAATTCAACAATAAATAGCTCAAATAACAGTGCAAACAGGCAAGAATATGTTATATTACATATAAATATATAAAAAGGCACTGGTAAGGGCAGTAAGGATTTTAGGTATTCATAAGACCTACATTTCAGGTTTCATTTAAAGTATTCAAAAGTAGAAGATCTATGGGTTAGGCAAGTGGTGGGCTTATATAGGATAAGACTTGAAATGACAAACTAGAGAATGTAATTTCAGAGAAATTACGAGTGCATTGAAAATGCAGTTGCTGTTTTTAGTTGATTTTGTTGCAAATCATTTCAGTAAATATAATTGCAACACTTTTAGATGACTGGAGGCATAGTTGGATAAGTGACAGTTGGAATGGTTGAACAGTTAATTAGTTGAGAAGTTTGAACCACATGACATTTAAGTTGACTACCATAAATGATCATATATGTTAATTAACATTATAACTGCTGATTAGCATGTTAAATATGCTACCATGATGATCACAAGACTTAGCTTAGTTGAATAGTATCAAAAAGCAAAAATGCTAATTAGCATGCTAACCATGCTAGCTAGAATGCTAATAATGCTAGCATGATGATCAGAGGACTTAGCTGAGTTGAATAGCATCAAAAAACAAAAATGCTAATTAGCATGCTAACCATGCTAGCTAGCATGCTAATAATGGTAGCATGATGATTAGAAGACTAAGCTGAGTTGAATTGCATGAAAAAACAAAAATGCTAATTAGCATGCTAGCTAAGCTAACATGCTTATAATGCTAGCATGATGATCACAAGACTTAGCTGAGTTGAATAGCATCAAAAAACAAAAATGCTAATTAGCATGCTAACTATGCTAACTAGCCATCCCCCCACTGAGGACTTTTATTTTGAAATAGTTGTGGCCAGAGGATACAGTTGACAGGAGTCATAGT
>JAODXP020002401.1:22500-28718 GCA_027497455.2 Sardinella longiceps | reverse complement strand
GTGTGTGTGTGTGTGTGTGTGTGTGTGTGTTTACACGTGTGAGTGTGTGTGTGTGTGTGTGTGTGTGTGTGTGTGTGTGTGTGTGTGTGTGTGTGTGTGTGTGTGTGTGTTTACACGTGTGAGTGTGTGTGTGAGTGTGTGTGTGTGTGTGTGTGTGTGTGTACGTGTGTGAGTGTGTGTGTGTGTGTGTGTGTGTGTGAGTGTGTGTGTGTGTGTGAGTGAGTGTGTGTGTAAGTGAGTGTGTGTGTGAGTTTAGAGAGTACAGAATATATGTGTGTGATTGTGAGTGTGAGTAGTGTGTGTGTGTGTGTGTGTATGTGTGTGAGTGTGTGTGTGTGTGTGTGTGTGTGTTCGAGTGAGTGTGTGTGTGTGTGTGTGTGAGTGCGTTTGTGTGAGTGTGTGTGTGAGTTAAGAGAGTACAGAATATATGTGTGTGATTGTGAGTGTGAGTATGTGTGCAAGTGTGTGTGTGTGTATGTGTGTGTGTGTGAGTGAGTGAGTGGAAAGAGTACAGTATGTATGTGTGTGAGTGTGTGTGCAAGTGTGTGTTGGTGTGTGTGTGAGAGAGAGGGATATGATTGCTTTTCATATTCATACTTGCATCTCAATTCCATGTTCACATTTTCAACATGCTTAACACCTCACAACAAGAGTAGACCATGAGAGCTAAACCGATCACGCTTCAGCATTGCTTTCAGACAAACAGTATTCATTCATTCATTCACTACTTCATTTGAGACCCAGGAGTTTGTCTCTCTGTCTACTGGTGCTACATATGATGCACAACTACAGCTCAGTTTGCAGATGATTTCACACTCAAAACAGATAACACTGAGGTCATAGCAAAGAAACTACCAACACGGAAATAAGCTACCTTACATGTATACTTGAACAGTCTTTATGGTAAAATTATGACAATACGGATATAATACACGGAAATACGCTGCCTTTTATCACACTACGTAGTGATTATAGGCAATTATCTATGGTAAAAATATGACAATAAGTCTTTTACGATCACTAAATATTTTATGTAATTTTCTGTAAAAACAGGCGTTTTCTTCCACTAAAACAGAAACAGTAGAAGATGGAAGGCTGCTACACAATATCGGGGTCAGCAGTTGTGTGTGTGTGTGTGTGTGTGTGTGTGTGTGTGTGTGTGTGTGTGTGTGTGTGTGTGTGTGTGTGTGTGTTTCCTGTTTTCCATTCTCTGGCCATCACGTTAGCCTTGCTGATTGAGACCTTGTTCTGTAGTTATGGCAACATGCGTCACTTTGGGTGAACTATGAAGTGCTTTTGATGGCTGCACAGCAATTTAAAGCAGAGGTTAACTGGTATGTTGGTGTGTGTGTGTGTGTGTGTGTGTGTGTGTGTGTGTGTGTGTATGTGTGTGTATGTGTGAGTGTAGGTGTGTGTTTATGTGTGTGTGTGTGTGCGTGTGTATGTTTGTGTGTGTGTGTGTGTGTGTGTGTGTAATGTGTGAGCATAGGTGTGTGTGTGTGTGTGTGTGTGTGTGTGTGTGTGTGTGTGTGTGTGTGTGTGTGTGTATGTGTGTGTAATGTGTGAGTGTAGGTGTGTGTTTATGTGTGTGTGTGTGCGTGTGTATGTTTGTGTGTGTGTGTGTGTGTGTGTGTGTGTGTGTGTGTAATACACGTCATATGTGTTCTGAAAGCATGGACAATGCATTGAAGGCTGGATTGGCAGTAGCAAACATGAAGGACATCATACATGACCGTCTGTGTGCAGCATGCACGCACGCACGCACGCACGCACGCACGCACGCACGCACTCACACATACACACACACACACACACACACACACACACACACACACACACACACACACACACACACACACACACACACACACACACACACACACACACACACACACACACACACACACACACACACACACACACACACACACACACACACACACACACACACACACACACACGCACGCACACACACACACACAGTGTCCTCCATTGGACTTTTCTGTCTCCCACTCTTGTAGTTTGCCTTGGCTAACACAATGTGATGTTCAAGGGCATAGCTACAGAACTCTGGAGTGTTCTAGAATGACATGATGTATTTTAGTTCTGCAGAGATGCAGGAGGATACATGTTGTACTACTACTAGAATACTACTTGGCCAGCGGACATGTTGTTTTTGAGCATACTGTACTATGATCATAGATGCTGTAAAGTACATGTATTTTTTAAGTATTTTAGTTTTGCGTATAGATGCAGGAGAGTACATGTTGTTTTTAAGTACCCTAAGTAGAGTACATAGTAAAAGCTGTTTTTGAGTATACTACATTACCTGATCACAGATGCAGTAGAGTAGGCTACATGCTACACATAGTTTTAGAGAATACTATTCTACATGGCCATAGTTCTGCATAGATACAGTGGAGAAGAACGTGTCTTATCCTCCTCAACACTCCTCTCTTCATCCCTCCATCTCTCTACTCCTCCTCCTCTGCTCCTCCTAATCCCTCCATCTCTCTACTCCTCCATCTCTGCTCCTCCTAATCCCTCCATCTCTCTACTCCTCCATCTCTATTCCTTCACTCCTTGTCATTCCTCCATCTATCTATCCCTGCTCCCCAATCCTTCTCATCCTCTTTCCATCTCTCTACTCCTCCATCTTCATCCATCCGTCCATCTATCTATCCCTCCACTTCATTCCTTCTCATCCCTCCATCTCTCTACTCCTACACTCGTGTTCCCCATCCCTCCATCTCTCTCCTCCATCTTTATCCCTCCATCTCTCTAGCCCTCCACTCCAGTCTTCCTCATCCCTCCATCTCTCTTCTCCTCCACTCCAGTCTTCCTCATCCCTCCATCTCTCTACTCCTCCATCTCTATTCCTCCACTCCTCGTCATCCCTCCATCTCTCTATCCCTGCTCCCTAGTCTTCCTCACCCTCCCTCCATCTCTCTACTCCTCCATATTCATCCCTCCATCTCTCTACTCCTCCATATTCATCCCTCCATCTCTCTATCCCTCCACTTCATTCCTTCTCATCCATCTATCTCTCTACTCTTCCATCCTCATCCCTCCATCTCTCTACTTCTCCATCTTCATCCCTCCATCTCTCTACCCCTCCACTTCATTCCTTCTCATCCATCTATCTCCCTACTCCTCCACTCTAGTCTTCCTCATCCCTCCATCTCTCTACCCCTCCACTTCATTCCTTCTCATCCATCTATCTCCCTACTCCTCCACTCTAGTCTTCCACTTCATCCCTCCATCTCTCTACCCCTCCACTTCATTCCTCTACCTCATCCTTCTCTTCCTATCTCTCTACTCCTCCATCTTCACTCTCCTCATCCCTCCATCTCTCTATTCCACCACCCGTCCTCCTCATCCCTCAATCTTTCTACTCCTCTTTCTTGTTCTCCGCATCTCTCCATCTCTCTAGCACTCCACCCCAGTCTTCCTCATCCCTCCATTTCTCTACTCCTCCTCATCTTCCTACTTCTACTTCTCCTCCTCTTCAGTTCTTCTCCCTCCATCTCTCTACTCCTTATTCTCCTCATCTCTCCATCTCTAGCCCTCCAATCCAGTCTTCCTCATCCCTCCATCTTTCTTTCTTCATCTTCCTCTCTACATCTCTTTACTCCTCCACTCCAGCAATCCTAATCCCTCCATCTCTCTAGCCCTCCACTCCAGTCTTCCTCATCTCTCCATCTTTCTTCTCCTCCGCTCCAGTCCTCCTCATCCCTCCATCTCTCCTCTCCTCCACTCCAGTCTTCCTCTTCTCTCCATCTCTCCTCTCCTCCTCTTCAGTATTCATCCCTCCATCTTTCTACTCCTCTACTCCCATCCACCTCCCCCTCCATCTTTCTTCTCCTCTTCAATCCTCTTCCCCCCTCCATCTTTCTTCTCCTCCACTTGACTCCAGTCCTCCTCCTCTCTCCATCTTTCTTCTCCTCCACTCCAGTCCTCCTCCTCTCTCCATCTTTCTTCTCCTCCACTCCAGTCCTCCTCCTCCCTCCATCTCTCTACTCCTGTGTTCCAGTCAGTCTCATTGTCTGCTGGTTAATTCACTTCTATTGTGTGGAGCTTAATTACCCTGCTGCACTCTGTCACTGGCTGCCAAACCCCATATTTACTCCCATTCTGCTCGCTTCCTCCCATACACACACACACACACACACACACACACACACACACACACACACACACACACACACACACACACACACACACACACACACACTCGCTTCCTCCCCAGGCACTCTGGACCACGGTGGCTGTCGCCTCGCGTGTCAGGCCCCCTGCCCAGTCATATAGCTGCCCACACGCCTGCCTGTCTCTCTTGTGTGTCAGGCCCCCTGCCCACTCTTATAGCTGTCCACACGCCTGCCTGTCTTGCGTGTTAGGCCCCCTGCCCACTCATATAGCTGTCCTCTGCCTCTCCATAGCAGTGAGCCAAAATCACCCCCACCCACCACCACCTACTCCTTGTTCCTCTGCCCCACATCCCCCCACCGGCTCAGTCTAGCCACTTGAGAGGGGTTGGTGTGTGTGAGAGGGGCGGGTGTGTGTGTGAGAGGGAGGGTGTGTGTGTGTGTGTGTGTGCGAGAGGAGCGTGTGTGTGAGAGGGGCTGGTGTGTGTGTGTGAGAGGGGCTGGCATGTGTGTGAAGGGCTGGCGTGTGTGTGAAGTGCTCATGATCGGCAGCCTGCTTCCAGAACGCGGGGCAGAAATGCAATCATTTGTTGTTTAAATGACAAACAAATCACCATGCCAACGATGGAGTGCCTGCTTCAGTCCCTCTCCCACTCTCTTTACCCATCCCTCTCTCTCTCTCTCTCTCTCTCTCTCTCTCCCCACTCTCTCTCTCTCTCTCCCCCACTCTCTCCTTCTCCCTGATGTCCAGAGAGACACTCTCCCTCTCTCCTCTCCTCTTCCCCATCCCCCTCTCCCTCTCTTTCCTTCTCCCTGATGTCCAGAGAGCCACGCTCCCTCTCTCCTATCCTCTTTTCCCATCCCTCTTTACCCATCCCTCTCTCTACCTCTCTCTCCCTCTCACACACACACACACTCTCTCTCTCTCTCTTTCTCCCTCCCTGATGTCCAGAGAGCCACGCTCCCTCTCTCCATTCCTCTTTTACCATCTCTCTCTCTCTCTCTCTCTCTCTCTCTCTCTCCATCTCTCCTTCTCTCTCTCCAACTCTCTCCTTCTCCCTGATGCCCAGAGAGGCACGCTCCCTCTCTCCTCTCCTCTCCTCTCTACCCATCCCTCTCTCTCTTTCTCCGATGCCCAGAGAGCCTCTCTCCCTCGTTCTTGCCCACAGTTTCTCCCTATCCATCTCCCTCTCTCTTTCTCTCTCTCTCTCTCTCTCTTTCTCTCCCTCTCTCTCTCTCTTTCTCTCCCTCTCTCTCTCTCTCTCTCTTTCTCTCTCTCTCTCTCTCTCTCTCTCTCCCTAAGCGAATGCCCAGAGCCTCTTGATTGAGCCCACTTTGGGGCTTGTTTGTTTATGGGGATGTTTAGTTGAGTGTTCTCTCAGTGTGTGTGTGTGTGTGTGTGTGTGTGTGTGTGTGTGTGTGTGTGTGTGTGTGTGTGTGTGTGTGTGTATGGGGTGTTTATTTGAGTGTTCTGCTCCCCATCCAGCTCTGTGATTAGAGTGGAATGAGCCAGGGCCAGTGTGTGTGTGTGTGTGTGTGTGTGTGTGTGTGTGTGTGTGTGTGTCAGGGCCAGTGTGTGAGTGTGTTGGCATGGCAACTCGGCAGACAGGCACACAGACTTTGGGGTGTGTGTGTGTGTGTGTGTGTGTGTGTGTGTGTGGATAGAAACTGCACCTTCTAGATTTCTCCGCAGAGCAGAGGCCTCAGACTCCGCCTCCTTGCCCTTTATCACAGACGCCAGCGACACGACCTTTAACCCCTCAGCCATGTCCGTCAGCTGCAAATGACCCCAAGGATGGACGGAGGGAGGGAGGGAGGGAGGGATGAGCATGAAAAGAGAGAAGAAAAGAAGAGAAACAGGAGCTTTAAAGCCAGTACTGTAAGATCAAACAGTCCATAATGGAGAGGAGGGATAACAAGCAAAGCCTGTGGACTCCAGTGGTCTGTTTAGCTGGGCTAACAAGAGAATCAACCCTAGTGATTCCTCTGTTTAAATCACAGACACAGATAAGAGCTCAGAGGAACCATCTAGCTGAGCTAACAGGAGAACCAACCCTAGTGATACACAACCCC
>JAODXP020002401.1:10000-12500 GCA_027497455.2 Sardinella longiceps | reverse complement strand
AAAGCCAGTTGTGTCCCCTAACAGCATATTAGTGAAGTTTGTGTCCACTTATCGTCTCTGTTATATTAGTGAAGTTTGTGTCCACTTATCGTCTCTGTTATATTAGTGAAGTTTGTGTCCCCCAACCTCCTACCATATATTAGTGAAGTTTGTGTCCCCCAACCTCCTACCATATATTAGTGAAGTTTGTGTCCCCTTATATAGTTTCTGTTATATTAGTGAAGTTTGTGTCCCCCAACCTCCTACCATATATTAGTGAAGTTTGTGTCCCCCAACCTCCTACCATATATTAGTGAAGTTTGTGTCCCCCAACCTGCTACCATATATTAGTGAAGTTTGCCAAGTTTGCTGAGTTTGTGGAGTTTATGGCCTCTAGTCTCTATTCCTTTTCTCTGAACACTAATAAATGCTTCTTGGGAATGGTGAGGGTGGCACTGAGAAAAAGTGTAGGGTGTTAGGTCAAATACAAACTCAGTGTGTGTGTGTGAGTGTGAGTATGTGTGTGTGTGTGTGTGTGTGTGTGCGTGTGAGTGTAGTCGTGTGTGTGTGTGTGTGTGTGTGTGTGTGTGTGTGTGTGTGTGTGTGTGTGTGAGAGTGTGTGTGTGTGTGTGTGTGTGAGAGAGTGTGTGTGTGTGTGTGTGTGTGTGTGTGTGTGTGTGTATGTATGTGTGTATGAGTGTGAGTGTGTATGTGTGTGTGTGTGTGTGTGTGTGTGTGTGGAGTGCGTCTGTATGTGTGTGTGTGTGTGTTTGGTGTGGGTGGACCTGAAGAGAAGTATAGGGGACTGGTTGAAACACAAAGTTAGCGCTGCGCTGCACCCAGTGGGTCTCTTATTAAACACTGGGAGAGCACAGCAAGTGTGTATCTGTGTCTGAGTGTGTGTGTGTGTGTGTGTGTGTGTGTGTGTGTGTGTGTGGTGTGTCTCTTATTAAACACTGGGAGAGCACAGCAAATGTAATTGTGCCTCTTACTGCTGTTGTGTGGGCAGGTCATAAGCGCGCGCGCACACACACACACACACACACACACACACACACAGACCATTGTGCTCACACACACACGCACATACACAAAGGTGAACTCTCCCTCCCTCTCTCTCTCTCTCTCTCTCTCTCTCTCTCTCTCTCTCTCACACACACACACACACACACACACACACACATAATGAGCACTCAAGCCTGCAGAGCAGTGGGTGTTCATGGGTCTACCACAGGGAACTGGACCCAACCTGATGTGAATAGAATACAAAATTAAAACGTGTGTTTTGCCTTAATGAGCTCAATTTACTCTTGCTTGGTAGGCAACCCACAGGTGTGTGTGTGTGTGTGTGTGTGTGTGTGTGTGTGTGTGTGTGTGTGTGTGTGTGTGTGTGTGTTTAAAAATGACGTTCTTGTCTGTCAGACCAAAAATATCGATTAATTTTCCACTCACTTCTCCACAGAAGAGGGAGCATGTTCTGGGGAAGAGTAATGCATTTCTGAGTGTGTGTGTGTGTGTGTGTGTGTGTGTGTGTGTGTGTGTGTGTGTGTGTGTGTGTGTGTGTGTGTGTGTGTGTGCGTGTGTGTGCATGTGTGTGTGTGTTTCTCAGTGTGACATAAAAGCTCATTGCAGGCCCCCAGTGGTCTTGAAGCCTTTAGATCGAGCTATATTGAAGCGTTTAGATCGAGCTAAATTGAAGTGCTCCCACTGTATCCACGTTATTGTACTTGAAAAAGAGCACACACAATGTGGGCATGGTTATGTATTAGTGTGTGTGTGTGTGTGTGAGAGAGAGAGAAAGCTAGTTTGGGGGTGCATGTGTATGTTTGTGTCGTAATGGCGTACTGGTGTGGCGTACTGAATTAAAGGACAAATCCGGTTTGAATCACTGATGAGGTGAGGGGGAGAGGGACAACGGTGCTGGTGCAGGTGAGCACTACCTAAATAATGACCTCCACCCAATGAACTCTAATGCCACCCAACTATTGACTCCATCCCCTGACTCTTCTACCCTACTGACTGTCACACAAACTATATTTCTCCTAGTAACTCTCAGACAACATTCTGTATTCATGCTGTTACTCTGTGTAATCCATGGTCAATCTATGTATGTGTGTGTGTGTGTGTGTGTGTGTGTGTGTGTGTGTGTGTGTGTGTGTGTGTGTGTGTGTGTATTCATGCTGTTACTCTGTGTAATCCATGGTCAATCTATGTATCAGACTTCTGACTGTACAGATACTCCATTAGGCCCTCGGCAGGTGGGCTGAGCCCATGAGGTGTGGATCTGCCCAAGGTTTCTTTCTACAAATGAATTATTAGTAAGTGAAGGGAGTTTTTTCTTGGCCCTGTTACTCATGGGTGCTCCCCATACTGTCTGTAAAGCGCCACGAGACAATGTATTGTATTTGAGCACTCTACAAAATAAATAGAATTTAATTGAATTGAATTGGTTATACCGAGCTGTCAGAAGAAGAAGTTATATTTGGTAAAGGTTAGGGTTAGGGTCCCCAAAGTGTAACCT
>JAODXP020002399.1:0-29389 GCA_027497455.2 Sardinella longiceps | reverse complement strand
TTTTAACAGGACCTGGTCCATTTCCTGCCATAATAGACCTGCCTCACTTGGGTGCTGGCTTGACAGAAATACGAGCAAGTCTCTTGGCAAACAAAGGTTATGTGGTCATGGCGTTGGCATATATGGGTTACCAGGATTTGCCTAAAGTCTTGGAAAATATCAACCTGGAGTACTTTGAGGAAGCTGTGACATTCTTACTGGCGCACCCTAAGGTTAGTGTTGCTCAGTTTGACAAACATGCAGCTATTCTTCTGAATCTGAATCCTTCTAGATGTTAGTCAGTCTGCAGGCGTCTTGTTCAGCTGTTTGCATCTGTCCTAAGATACAATATAGAAATGAAATCATTTTTCCCAAGTGAAAAATCAAAATCACGGCACACTAATCACTTAAGATGTTTCGCCAAGAGTTTCCTTAGGTTCACTCTACCCCCCCCCCCCCCCCATAAATAAATAAACTTGAGGACAGAGGAAGTGCTTTGCAAAACATGTTGTTCACTTCAAATAAAGCTTAAATATGAGAGATCAGTGTGCTGTGATCTTGATCTTTCACTTATGATGCATCATTAGCACCTGCACCCCTTAAGGCTTGTACACAGGGATGCTTACTACAAACTTTTAAACCATTTTCCCCCCACAGGTTAAAGGACCTGGCATAGGGATCATCTCCATATCCAAGGGCGGGGATTTAGCGCTTTCAGTGTCAACATTCATTCCTGGTATCACTGCAACAGTCTGCATCAATGGGTGCAATAGTGCCACAGTGTGGCCGGTTCATTATAAAGGCACAGTGATCCCTACTCTTGGCATTGATAAAAGCAAAATAGTCTTCAGAGAGGATGGACTTCTGGACGTCAGGGATGGCCTTCTAGATCCAACGCAGGAAGAGAACCGGGCCGCTATGATTCCCATTGAGCGTGCCAGCTGCCAGTTCCTGTTTGCGGCTGCTGAAGATGACAGGAACTGGAACAGTGTGTTATTCAACGAACAGGCCACACAGCGACTCCGGGACCACGGGAAAGAGAACTTTGAGCTGGTACGGTACCCGAGGGCTGGGCACTTTCTGGAAGTTCCTTACACGCCCCACTGCCCCAGTAGTTTCCACCGCGCTGTCGGTTCCGTGGTGGTTCTGGGAGGGGAGATCAAGGATCACGCTGAGGCCCAGATTGATCTGTGGAACAGAGTTCAGAACTTTTTTAGAAAACATCTATAGAGAACACATTACCTACTGCAGTACCTGCTGCATTAAGATAAGATGTGATGATGCTGTATGTGCACAAGACACTAAGCTACATTTATTATAATTCAAAATATATCATTACTCAATTCATCAATATGCAGTATTAATTACTATTTCCAGTTGGCTACTTTGTATTACTTTGAGCTTAAAAACACATGGATACAAGTTTATTTGTCACTCACGTCCATGTAGTTAATGGGGTGTAAGAAATCTACATGTATGTGCAACCTGAAATTGTGTTTGTTGTCAGCCTATTAATACAAGTATTGTGCTTCATATTCAGGAATACTAACAAACAAATTGTGTGCCTTTGTCCCAAGAAGTAGAACAGCTTCTGTTAAGTTAACTTTTGGTGTCGTTTTGAGGAATCCGTTTGGATACGTACTGAATGCTGAAAATTCTTGCACTATCTAAAATTGATAACTACCTCCTGCATTTTTGTTGTATCCCAATGTTTGCATTGTTTGTATGTTTTGCAGTAGGCTGTATTCTAATACTGTTAAAACTGAGTGACTGTGCTGCATATTAACCTTTTTTGTGCACTTGGTCTTGTTTTTTTATTTGAACTTCTCTCAGTCCTAATAAATTCTAAGTAAAATTTCTAATTAAGCCTCCTATGTTTTGGCCAATCAATACTTTAGTCTGAACATATTGTTATTGATAATGGATTCTAATCAAGTAAACTTATCCTTTTATAAAGTGTATAAAAATATATTTATTCTTTCTTTAAATTTTATTTTATTTTGTCTTTATTTAACCAGGAAAGGTCCCATTGAGTTATAATAACTCTTCTCCCAGGGAGTCCTGGCTAAGAGTGGCAGCCAAAAGTTACACATATATTTACATACAAGGAAGACATGGACAATCAGAAAAACAAATAGAACAACAAAACCATAGTATGACTCACAAGGCAGACAAAAAATAAAATAAAGACATTAACACACATTAACACACTATAGGGCACCAAAATCTAACCAAAATTCTACATTTGGCACGCCATGTTATACAGCCGAAATGGTTAAGTGATCTAGTTGAAATCGCTTGGTATTGTATCAGTTGTGTGAAACACAAACTACGTTAACTGAATGGAAAGAGCTTGTTAATTATGCTAGAAATATGGTTCAGTAACTGATGTTGCTGTGATAGGGCACAGGATCCCGACGCGCATCCAGACAGCTATGTGCAAAAGTATGCCTGATCGTTGTGCTGCGCACTGGGCGCAAATACGCGCGCAAAGCACTGTGCGCGGAAGTATTCCGTTAGACCAAAGGTTAAACCCTATATCATAAATGAGAGGACTGCTGGTGTACTTTTATTTTGAACGAGGTGTCCGAGTGTTGACGGAAATACATAACCGTTACACGCCACTTAGTAACTGGGGCAAAGTGCATGCTGGAGTTCGTGGGAGTGACTGTGTTGCTGGAGCGAAAAGATTTTGCTCATAGTGTATAACGAAAACGGACTCAAAACACCCTTTACCATCAGTGCAGTGCAAACACGTTAGCGCCTTTATTTTCCATATCAAAATCTGGTGTGCACTAGGCTACCAACATCAATTCTCATCAGAGAGCAAGCAGTAAAACCAGAGAGGATTCAAGCGGAGCAGTATTCCATGATCTTTGGTAAAACTTTTTGCACCACACTGAGCATGATGTTTAATTTTGCTTTTGATGTTTTACTTTTCCTTTGAACTGTTGGAGAGTAACTTTTTAACATGTGGTGAGCTACTTTGTTGCTCTCCAGCTATGTTGGAGAGCCCTGGTCTACGTTTTGACACATTTACAGTAAGTTCCTAAATTTGTAAGTACTCAGCATTGTCAGCTTTTCTCTGCTTTACTTTATTACTTGCCTACTGTACTGACAACTTAGGTAAAGGTTGCTTGACCATTTAAAGGATATTTGAGGCTTACAGAAAAGAATGATCCAAATTGTAACTTCTTAGTGACATCTATTGGATTTGTTTTTAATAGCAGGATGGAGTCAGATAATAAGCTGGGTTTTTTTTTTCCTCTCCAAATTGCTAGGGCATGAGGTCAACATAAAGTGCAGTGACTGCTTAAGGTGGAGCATTTTAAAATACAGCCCTGGGACAGGATCTGTTGACCTCATACACATAAGTAGAATACAAGTCCACATCGAGAAACAGGTGGTTGTGAGTGCAGTTGCTGAACTATGTCACCTCCTCATCACCGCCTCTGCTCATCAAACCAAACCACGTCATTCCACATTGTTTTACAGTTAGCCTATGTTAATTCAAGTCTTGGCTTTGTGAGTCAAATATTATGAATGTTGTGGCTTCTTGTACAAGTCAGGCGAGGTGAATGGTGGAGAGTAGGCCTATGAACAAGTAACGTATGGCATTAGGGTTCACCTTGTAGAACTTGGCCAAATACTTATTGATTGATTGATTGATTGATTGATTTAAAATTACAGGACTCCCCCCTTCATATCCATGACATCTAGGGGTTAGTGTGTCCCACCTCTTCACGTTGTCTCACTGTATTGTCATTTGTTCAGTGTCATTTTGACTATGCATGTTCTGCTTTGTATTCATGTTCATCATACAAACTAAATACAAATTACAGGCCATGAAAAATAATTGTGTGTGCAGCTCACTATCAGAAGGCATCACATTAAATCTGTTATTGAAATGCAAGGTAAATGGCTATTTATAGCCCCCACTTGCAACATTTGGGTAAAATTTCGACGTATCCTATTCATTGTACCTTTATGTACATTACCTAGAACTCATTTGAATTGATAAATGACATGTTCCGGGTAATAACTGCTTTGTTTAGTTCTTAGCTTATGACGCCACCGAACTTGCATAAGATCTCTTTAAATTCAAATGAATCACTCAAATTTCTTTTAAATAACAAATCAACTAGGCAAAAGAGTATTTTTCAACAAAACACAAAAATGGCCCTAACAATAATGTTATCCAGAAAATCATTCAATCAATCGGTCAACCAATCAATCCCGACAGTTCATAAGGAAGAATTGATGAGAACTGAGCTTGAGGAAGTACGCTTTGTATTTATTTCCACTTAGGACTGAGGCTACACTACAGTAAAACAATAACTCAGCAAAATAGGCAGAATCATTGGCATGTCTCTCCCAGAGATTAGCTCTATTTACCAAACCTGCTGTCTGAAAAGAGTGCCCAACATCCTGCGGGACCAGCACCACCCTGCCCGACACCTCTTCCAGCTGCTGCCCTCTGGGAGAAGGTACAGGTACAGGCCAGAACAGCCAGACTGGCCAACAGCCTGTACCCTCAAGCTGTGAGGCTACTGAACTCTGTACCCCTCTGCACTCTGAACTCTGTACCTCTCTGCACCCCCCCCCCCCACACACACACACACACACACACAGACAACAGCCACATCCACCATTCACTAATAGCTATGAACTGGTTTTTGCATTGCTGCATTATGTCACTAAAACTTGCACACTTTCTGTTTGACTGTCCCTGTCCTCCACTGCACTTTATTTATCTATTCAAGAAATGATCTTTGCTAAAAATGTTGTAGTGTCTGTCATACTGTGCCAAATGTTTATTTAAAGGGTTTTTTATCACTTGGTTTGCACTTTCAATATTCACTTTATTTGCCATGAAAGTGAATGTGGATGCTCCAAAGACATTGTTTTGAAATGAACTCCAGGTACCTCTCAGCAGTGTCTGTCTGGACTAAGTTTCATTTGTTATCTGTTTTTCTCTGTATTAAAAAATGTTAAGTTAAATTTAGGCTCATCATGTCTTTATTTATAGTTTAATAAAAAGATGGATGGTTGGGAAGACTATTCTAGGCAATTTTAGTCATTGTAAATCATTTAACCTTTCCTATAAGAATGTGCTTACTCCTCAAGTCCCTGTACAACAAGGCACGAATGTCCTATGCATGCATGCCTTTATTATCAATGTTAAAATTATTATTATTGTTATTAAAAATACATTTCTGTTATAAACTGATTTCCACGGGATTATTTATCAATCATAAAGTTTAGAGCATTAGATGGATTTTGCGAGATGTGACTTGCATGCGTGTGCATGAGCTTGCGAAGAGGAGCGGCACCACATGTTAACACAAATTATTCATAATTTGAATATAGACCATAAGACAATTTAGAGATGGACTTCATGTATGAGGGTGTGAACTACCTGTCAACTACCTGTCTTAAGTCCTATATGCGGATTTTCAAGCACAGTGAGGAGGACAAACTTTCTGGCCTGCACTTATTATGGCAGTCTATTAATATAAACATCATGATATGGAAACGGAAAGGGAACAGTTGCGCAATGCTGAAGAAGTAGTTTGACCAATAGCATAACGCTCGGTCTGGGACGCAAAGCTTATAGCCTACAGATGTTCAGGGTTATTCACTGTTCGACTTTGAAACCTATTACCCGAATAGGTATCAGGATGTTAATTTCTACCACTGAAGTCCATATTACACCGAGTCATTCTTATTTTGATGAAACCGTTCAGATCAGAGTGCGTGGACTCTTGCCGAAACAGACGGTAACATTGATGGCTAAAGTAAAAGATGACAAAGGTATGATATTTCAGTCCTCTGCTGAGCACAAAGCTTCCGAAAATGGAGAAGTGGACTTAATCACCTCGCCCTCCTTGGGTGGAACATATGAAGGAGTTGAGCCTATGGGGTTGTTATGGTCGATGGAGCCACTGACTCCTCACAATAAATTCACATGGTGGGATGCATCAAGGCCCTTGTTAGTGGATTTTACGGTGATAAGCCACGACAACCCGGGACATGTCCTTGCCAAGGAAGAGCACCAAAGGCGCTTCATGAAGGAAAGTGTCCAAAAGATTACCGTGGAAGATGGTCGTTTACGGGGGACCCTTTTTGTTCCAGCAGGTGGGTAGCCTACTACTGTATATCATGGCTCAACTATGTAACATTTCATTATACATCTTTGAGAGCAATAGAAAAATAAAACGAGGTTCAAAGCTCAACAGGGTAACTTCAAAGTTAAAAAGTAACTTGTCTTTTTCGACCTTGATTGATCCGTGGATCACTGAACATATTATCAAAACAAAGCAAAAAGTTGCCCCCCAACTCTCTTGGCACAATCCATGCATTGCCTTAATATTACTGAAAACATATAAGTAGGCTAGCTCTGTTTAGTTTGTTTACTTTTTTGTAGCATATCGCACACATCAGCACATGCCGTGCGTCTGTAACGTATACGATTTGTACACCCTTTTGAAGGACCTTTTTTAGCCATAGTTCGCAGATTGTTCATGAATGACGGAGCATGCAGTTTTATAGGGTAATCAATTATATAGTTTTGAGCTAAATGCTTCTCGTATTTATATATATATGTAGCCTTATGTCTAGTTCAATGTGGCGGCATATGACACTGGCACTATGGGCTGCATGGAGGCTTCTGCTTCCCTCAGGGGCAAAGTTGGCATAGTGGACATAGGACACCCCCTACAGTCCACGGCTCGGTGCAAGTGGACTAACTAAATGCCACTGTGACTTAACTAACCCTAACAACATGAACTCTCTCTCTCTCTCTCTCTCTCTCTCTCTCTCTCTCTCTCTCTCTCTCTCTCTCTCTCTCTCTTTTTAAATGTAATTTCACGTCTTACACTATGTATTTCAACGTAAATTCCTTGAATCCTTAAAACTAGAATGATGTTTCATTCGCCTACTTCAGCCATTCGAATTGCTTGATAGTGAGTGCTACAAGTTATGATTAGTAGCCTATGTATGGCCTGGCAGCTAGCCGCCTAGCAGTCCTTTAGGATGCCATCAGCGGAGATCATGTGCGCAGGCATGGACTGTCATTTTTGGGCTGTGGCTATCATCATTAACTCTTCAATTCAATTCAATTCAATTCAATTCAATTCAGTTCAATTCAGTTCAATTCAATTCAAGTATGTATTGTCATTGTCACAGGAGTACAACGAAATTACGTTTGGAGCGTCCACATTCCCTTCCATAAGTGCATAGTTGAAAGTGCAAACCCAGTGACAAAAACACTTTAAATAGGCTAACTCTAGTGTAAACATTTCACACAGTATGACAGACAGTACAACATTTTTAGCAGAGGTCATTTCTTCAATAAATAAATAAAGTGCAGTGGAGGACAGGGACAGTCGGACAGGTGTAAGTGTGGGTATGTTCAGGCATAGACTGGCCATAGGGCATAGGCCTACAGGGCAATGCCCGGTGGGCCGACGGTCATTTTTGGGCCGGGGCTGTCATTACTCATAATTTTCCTGAAGAATTTAGCTAGTTCAATGAAATCTTTCATGTCCATAATACATATCATGTCAAACAATATATCCATCTTACAGTGTTTTTTACAGTGTTTTTTAAGTTAATTTTGCCATAAAGTTATTATTGAATAAAATTATGGTGGACCGCCATTGACAAAAATGCCCGGGCCATTTTTCGGTCCCATTCCAACCCTGGGTATGTTAGTTGTTATGCAGCAATGCAACACCAAGTCAGAGTTATTGTAGTGTGGATGATGGTTATCGTCCATGAGGGAAAGGCAGGGCCGGTTCTAGCCTTTGTGCTGCCCTAGGCCAAATATGAGTCTTTCCCCCTCTTTTCTAGGAATAGAAGTGAATAACAGAAGAAAAAAAGTAAAAAATGTATTGTGATGCCCCCTGATATTTGGTGCCATCGCCTAGTTCGTCTATGCCTAGAACCGGCCCTGGGGAAAGGGCTGCAGAAACCAGTTCAGGGTAAATCAGGCAGATATAAGAGTGGGTGTGGTGATTGCTGTGCAGCAATGCAAGACTCTGAATATTCTTAAAGGATACTAAATCTCTCATGTTCATGCCATGTGTCCAATTAAGGTTATTGTAGCTAGCCATGAAGTTCACATTTATGGTCAGACAAAAGCAATCATGGTCAGACATGATTTTAAAAATTAGCTTTTTGACTTATAGTGAAGGGTGTGGGATGTTTTGGGGTTGATTTAATTCCAAAGGCTCTAGGAATATCATTAGAGTGGATGCCATCATGACCTCCATGAAATCTGCCCATCTCACTGTCAATTCAATGGAAGTGGGTCATGCTTGCCTCATCCAACAGGTCATTAAACCAAAACACATTTGATTTGGGATCCAAACTTTGCAAAAAGGCAAATTTGGCTTCAATTTCAAGCAGTGCTGCACTGCCTCTGTCACAATCTTCTAAGGGAGTTTTTGGGAACCCAAATGCAAAGCGAGACTTGAGACTTGAGATTAACATAGAATTTACTCGAGAAACTTGAGAATACATACAAACATGAAGAGCATGACAGCACACAATGACACAGCAAGGAAGACAGGAAACACAAGTGTTTAAATACACAGGACTTAACAAGGCACAGGAGGGCAGGGAACAAGGAAAAACAGAGGCAGGTTAACAGGAGACTAGAAACAATAATCAAATCATGAGACACAGGTGAGGGGCGGAGACACAGGAGACAAGGAAACACAGGGGCGAATTCAACAGTCGTAACGGAACGGAACGGAACGGAACGGAACCGTTCCCATTCATCCCAATGGGTGACGTAGTAAACGTTTTGTAACGTTACGTCGTCTTAAACGCCACAGGACTAGGAACTAAACACGAGATCACATGACACAACCAGGAACTAGAGACAAGAGACAAGATCATGTGACAACCAGGAAGCACAGAGGAAGCACAGGGGGCAACAGTAAACACAAGCACATGGCAAAACATAAGAGATAATGGGCGAATTCAACAGGCGTAACGTTTTGTAACATAACGTAACAGTTCCCATTCATCCCTATGGGTGACGTAGAAAACGTTTTGTAACATTACGTTGTCTTGAAAACGCCACAAGACAGAGAACACAGGTGAACACTAGAGACTCAGGACATGAACTAAAGACAGAAAACACAGGAGAGACTAGAAACTAAGACAAAGACAAAACCAAAGTCCAAAACCCTCAAAGCTTCACACTGTGCTGTATTTTGTATTTTGTCGTCCATAGGTGTAATGATTGATTGGAGGACCTCATGCACTTGTTGGCAATTTGTGTTGTTTGAAGGAAATTTAGCTTTTTTGCATAAATGTTTTGGAATGGTAAGAGCCAAATGAGTGCCACTGTTTAGGCCTGTATGTTAACTGTTTAACTAGGTCACTGTTTAAAGATCTTTGGTTTAACTGTTTAGAAAATGTGACGTTTAGGTCGACTGCTGCCTCAACGCAACCAATAAAAACTGTAATAATAGAGTAATAATAAGCTATGGCTCTTTCCTTATGACAGCAAAGTTATATGGTTGAATTCTATATACTGAGATTACCTCACTCACGTCAGATGTAGCGCTACGCACGTTCATCTGATATTCAGCGATAGACAAATTATTTCAGGAGCCAGAAATCCTTGAATCTAACTGGGCAAACGGCTTGTCCATCAATTTAATTGGCGTACACTGCAGCCAACCACATCGAAACCAACCGAAGACGCTCGTTACGTTTGTTGGATTGGTTGGATTCAAAACAGTTGCTTCTTCGCTACGTCACACTCTCTACAGCAGCCAGCGGCCCTGATTGGTCCGGTTAGAGAATAATGGCTTGAAATCTCTCTGATGGGCTTCAACATCAGATCGTTGCGCGGAAGTGCCTTACGAAAGTTACGTAGCGCATGATCTGACGTGAGTGAGGTAAATACTGAGATGCCACACTTGCATCATTCTGTTACAAATTTGCCAGTGTGTTATAGTTTTCTCCTTAGATTAAATAACAGTTTTGATAGTCACTAGTCTATGTAGTCTATGTACAGTGTTGATACTGTATGTTTCATGTGCAATTCTACATAGAAAGTGTATGAATGCCTGTTTACTCTACACGTCCATTTGTATAACATGATTAGACCAAAATGTATGTATCCATTTTCTTCTCATCGTATCCTCATAGAAGTGATGAGGATTGATAAATGACATGTTCAAGTTAAATGTGCATCCCTGCACGTCCAAGGATATGGAATTTTGCTCATAATCAACTAGTGTTCTAAAAGTATGACGCAAATATAACACCCCCACCCGTGCCCACCTCCCCACGATGGGAGAAAAGTTCAGGCTCAGGATTGCTTTTCACTATCAGCCCTGTATTAATGACATTGGTAAGTTATTAGACAGTAACTTTTTTTCTTTGCTTTCAGGACCAGGCCCCTTCCCTGCTGTTGTGGACCTGTACACTTTAGGAGGTGGACCGTCAGAACCACGAGCCAGTTTGCTGGCCAATAAAGGCTTCATGGTACTGGCTCTGGCCTTTTACCGCTACAAGGATTTGCCTAAAACGATTAAAGAACTGGACCTGGAGTACTTTGAAGAGGGAGTGCGCTTCTTGCAGAAACAACCTAAAGTTAGTAACACAACCAGAGTTTTTGATCAATGTATGAATACTGTGAAGTCTTTGACATACTGTAAATAATAGCCTAATGGTTGATGGATTTTTTCTTTCTGTTTTGTTGCAGGTGAAAGGCCCTGGAGTCGGTGTTATTTCCATCTCCAAAAGTGGAGATCTGGCTCTCTCTATGGCATCATTCATCTCTGGTGTCAAAGCAGCGGTGACTATTAACGGCTGCTGTGCCAACACCCTCTTTCCTCTCAGGTATAAAGACACTCTCATCCCTCCCCTCTTGCCTGACACAAGGAAAGTAATCCTCACAGATCAGGGAGTTCTGGACATCAGCAAGGCCATGCCGGATCCCAGGACCAAAGAGCATCAGGCCTCGCTGGTTCCCATTGAGCGTGCTGCTGACTGCAACTTCATGTTTGTCGCATCTGAGGATGACCAGAACTGGGACAGTGTGTTTTTTGCCGAGCTGGCCGCCCAGCGCCTGAGGCATCATGGGAAAGAGAACTTTGAGGTAGTGAGGTACCCCAGGGTGGGGCACTTTGTGGACGTGCCCCACATGCCTTTCTACCCCACCGGCGTCCATGCAGCAGTGGGGAAAGTGGTGGGGTTCGGAGGAGAAGCCAGAGCTAATGCACACGCACAGGTAGACCTATGGAGGAGAGTGCAGGAGTTTTTCCATAAGCATTTAGACCCTGACCGCCCACAGTTTAAAGCAATGCTGTAGTCTGATTTCTGGATGAATCGGCAAAAAATAAATAGGCCCTAAATAGAAACAAAACAAAACAACAACGACAAAAACTAAATATATATATGGGCAATTCCACGAAAAAGTAAACCTCACCTTAAAACTTTAAGTCTCACCTACATGGACATATAAATTCTTTCAGAAAACTTCCAATACAAAAAAGTATTGTCTCGATGTAAATATTCAACTGAGCAAGTTTCGAAAGGATATCTGTTTGTTAAAATTTTTACCCTATTCAGCTATAATGTAAGTCTATGGAGGGGCTTATAATGGGCATAAGTGGGTGATAACACACACAAAGCTGCAATGCTATCAGTTATTTTTCATTGTTATATTACTATTTCTCTTGTTACAGGTTAAAATCCACCGTTCACAATTGTTTTGTATCGTTTTGGAGGGTTTTTCCAGACGTCACGTCCATAACGTCACATCCATAACGCCATGTCTCCCAATGAAAACCAACTTTTTTTACATTTACATTTGAAATTAAGTCTTTCTCTGTCTTTACTGAGGTGTCCTGATTGGTATGAATGTAGTAATATTTACATTTCTCTAGAAATTTCACACACTTCACAGCAAAAACTACGCTCTCTCAAAAGTTTGTCCGTTTTTCGTCACGTCCATAACGCAAATTGAAAGGCTCATATTATTGTGATGCAAATCATGATATTAATTTTTTCTGTTTGCCTGTATTCAGCCATGGAGTTTGCAGAAGAATATGAAAAAAAATTGTGAAATACTGCTAGGTTTGCGGAGGTTATCTGGCCTTTTGTTCATCAATAATGCACGAAAATGTCACGTCCATAACGCTGGAATTGCCCATATATAAAAATACAAAATATATACAGTAAATAAATGAATAATAATAATAATAATAATAATAATAATAATAATATATAATAATAAGCTATTGTTGATTTGATGCAGACATTTCAGAATTTCCCTGGTTGGAATTGTGGTGCTGATTATTTGATGTTGGATTGGATTAAATATTTATCTCTGAATTCAATCATGTGTGGTCTTCTTTGGACATGGGCATTGCTTACATTTGTTTCTGAATATAAAATAGACCTACAGAACACAATTTGGATGTCGCAGCGGCATCATCTCCAGTTGGTCTACTCTAGCCTGTATATTTAACTTACTGCAAAACTTCAATGTTGTTTCACTAACCCTTTTCATAGTGGCAGAAGATAAAAAATAATAGACTGTCAGTATGAGCTGTGTGGCGTTTGGCATTGAATTAGGGGAGAGCGAATGGCTTGTCTTAAAATTAAACAGGGATCTGAGAGTGTCAGCATATCACTCAAACAGGTGTTTGTGCCAGATTGTGATTCTGGGGCATACCTACATCATATTATGCACATTTACCGGCATTATATCTCAGCTCCAAGGACAGCTTGCCCGTTAAGCGCGCACGTATTCACACACACACACACACACACACACACACACACACACACACACACACACACACACTTTTAACATTTCTGAATTTTATTTTTGGCTCTAAAAACAACTCCAGTGTACTTAGAAATCCATCATACTCATTAATGCTCTGCATTCAGGCTCTTGACAAACATTCACAAACATATTCATCGAGACTGAAGTGCCGACCACTGCGGTGTTATGGACCGAAGTCTAATAGAAACGTTCAACTCATTTGCGCAGCCAGCTCCTTTATTTTCTTTCTGTCAGGGGCCTTAGCAGAATCCATTCAGCCTAAGAGGAATTTCTCTCCTTGCTGTGAGGTGAATTAGGCGTATTCAGGGCACGTCAGGAATGACAGATACCGGCCAAACATCAACATTACATAATTTACAGCATCGCATCGTCCCATTTCTGTCCGCAACGTAGAGACTGTTTTGCACTAGGACGACATATGAAGTCCCTTTTTGACAACACAGCCTTATTCGATTTTAACCCCCTGAGGAGGAGCTCCATTCTTGAGATCTTTCACCACCATCCTCGCAGTGATAGTCTGTGGAGGGCGAATGTGACGGACAGATGCCGTCTTGACGTAAAGCATTCGGATGTATTTCTTTTATTGGAGAAACGGACTCATTCGTCATACCATACAAACGTCGTCTCCGTCGAAGGTAAAAGATAACTATTTTTCATTGCCGTTGGTCAGGGAGATCATTTGTGCAAACGTATCTGCAGTTCGCTCGTGAAGGGAGGATACATCTTCACTGTGAGTTGACAATACTGGAATATGGGGAGGGTAAGTGGCGGTGCGTAATGACGGGTATCCAAACACCTAATCATAGAACTTATACTGCATATTAACATAGCCATGCCTATGTAACCCGTTTGTAGAGCTAGCATACTATACAGCTTCAGCAGATGGATGCTTTCACCGATCACAACGCTTTCGCAATAGTTTCACAAGCGAAATATCAGTTGCAAACGCATCTGATCACGACTGGTTGTTGAGCATTTTGACAAGTAGCGGACTTTCACCGAGTGTTTTTTTTTCTTACAGAAGAACTGGTCAAGAACAACACACTGGAACAGTTAAAATGACCATAAGTATATTGCCGCCAGCATCAAACTACAAAATGGGATCTTTCATTCATCTGTGTCGCTCTCTGGTAATGGTTTTGAAATGACAGCATGTCAATAGACAGGGTATCGCCATCCTGTCATGGACTTTTCTTCAACAAGAGATTCGCATCCCTGCCAGTTTCAGACACCTGAAAACAACGCCTCATTGATTAAAAAAATCTGATCTGATTAAAATTATATGGGAGCACAACTATCACACGGGCATTTGCAAGCTTAGACGCAGGGGTCAAGTTTTTGGAATGTATAATAACTATTGACGAAAGGAGTGTGAAAGATGGATGTGGACAACTTTGGTGGTTGGGTCACGACTGATGAAAATGAGACGGCAAACCTCACCGCCGCTGCCAATATGCAGGTTAAAATCCAGAACACCTCGCTTCAGATGGATATGTGGGAGACCATCCATTCAACGGAGGTGGCACGTTTAGAGAGGCAATTCTTCACCCAGGACCAAGTCTACAAAGACTTCACTACTACCGCACAGATTCTTATCCTCATTGGATCGCTCCTGGGTAAGGCAATGACTACGGAGTTCCAGCACAAATGTGTTAAATTCATCATTCCATTTTCAGGTTCACGAGTTAGCCTACTGTAGCCTACACCCACAGACTGGCTCTCACCCTTAGTGCATTGTATAGTATTGCTGTATCTGATAATCAAAACAGTGCAACAAACGAAAGTGCATGATCATTTTGACATTCGAGCTAGGCCTATTATGTTTCCCCACATATTCTAGTAGGTCTATATTGTTTGCAATGTAGTCATAGTGTTTTTGCCATTCTGAACAATCTAGAGTTAGTGGCTCAGCCCTCATTTACTGTAGATCGAGATCTTGAACATGTACAGTGTGTTAACATTTTATTTGAATATAATATTAGTTATTTCCTTGCCAACATCAAGGCTGATTAGGGATATGATTAGGCTACAGGCATCTCATTTGTTATTCATGACTACAATTAAGCCTACTCTAGTTTACCATTAATTACTTTGAGTAGAGAATGTAGCCTCACATGGATGACATAATGAAACAAAATAAGTAGAGATATTAAGTGACTGAGTAAGGCTATTGCAATTAAGCATGCTTGGTCACAGGCATACTATGAACACCTTTTCATTTTGTTAAATGAGCTATCATCCTGAAATATACAGTATAGGCAACTACAGAGTGTGTTGAAATCGTTTATTTATTTTTCTTGAGTTGCCTTTGAAATGCTATCATATCATAGTGTTGCTGTTTACTTAAGATCTGTCTCACATTGAATGTGGTTTCCAGGGTTTCAGCTTGCCTTTATTGCCACTTAAACATTGCCATATCTCATCATAACAATACCGGAGGGAGAAAAAGGGGATGTGAAATATGTGAATAGATTGTTGGGTTATTTTCTCCAAAGCTCATTGCAAAATATGAAAATATGAGTCAGCTTTACGGGTAATAACCTAACAATGACCTCATAACTGGATCAGCCGACTGTGTAAGCGGCAGGCCTGGAAAAGTACTGAAATACATGTAGAAATACAGTATCATGAACTTGAACTTAAAACTTGAACTTAAACATAAACATGAACTTAAAACTTGCACTGTCAGTAGAGTTCACTGTTAGACTTTTCTGTAATTTCTACAGTATTTTACTACATATCAAACAGTAAGATACTTTAAATTAGTTTTGTGGTAAATTACTGTAATTGCCATTGCATTCTGGGAATTTTTGGTTGACCGTTATGTTCATTTTTTGAATTTACAGTAAGGCACCACTTTTTAATGCTTTTTGGCACTCCTGTCTCTCCGTAGTTGGAAATCACAAAACTGTAGTAGCCTAGTGTAGAGTAGAGTTGCTTTGGCTGCAGCAGCAAGGAGGATTTTCGGGTAACCTTACATTACAAGGAATCTAAAATTCAAAATTCTGTCATATTACTGCTCACCGAAACCTAGTCTACCTGTGTATAGACGGTTTCATGGAATGCTCGCGTGATCCGAACGTTCTGCCTCTGGCCCTAAAGTAACTTCCGTTCTGTTGAAATACAATGGGATTCTGCATTAATTATAGCGACCTCAAACGTAGTAAAAAATTGTTTTCAGCTAACGTCAGGGTGGAGTGCTGTGCTGTGGGGTACAAATAAATAAAATAAAATAAAAATTAAAAAAAAACCCGAGTTACTTAAAGTATTTAAATATTGGTGAATGGAAATAGTTCATTTTAACCAGGATGAGCACAGGTCTGAATGCTTGAAATATAGGTTGAAATAAAACCACGACACTGACATTTCGTTTTGTTACTTAAAATAAAAATGATCCCTGATGCACAGGAATAAACATTGCACGCAAACATGCTGTATTTAGACTATCTGTGGTCAGTACTGTTGCAACCTAGCCAAGCATTTCAACGCTTTGTAAACAGAGGTTTCAGGACGTGCTTTAAATCGCCTTCACAATGTAACGTTAACAAGTGTTTTCAGTCCAGGAAGCAACCACGGAAAGTTTTAGTTTAATTATTTAATTAAGCTACAGTTAACGTGACTAGCAATTCATCTGACAAGCTGGCATGCTGACCTAGCCCTTGCCTACACAAATCAAGGTTTTAATGCAATGGATTTATAGGACGAGAACGGTAAGATAGTTTCTATCTGTTTTAAATCAGCTGTGTTTGACCTGACGAAGGGTACAGTGCATAACATAATTATATGAATGTTATGAAGGATAATGTCTGCTGTCATGAAGGAGCATTCCGCCGCTAGCCACGTTTAGGCTATAGCTAACATCAGTCAGCTAAGTTGTCAAAAGTAGCCTAGAATTAGAGATGGGTAAAAAAAAACTAATGTGGTGATGAAACGAAATTAGCCAATGTCATAAAGTAGCGATCTATGCAGGAATGTTTTTTTGGGCGATAGGAGGGATTATTATAGCGCATGTATCGATAACAAGGAGGTTGTAGCAGGCAGCATGATATTGCTGAACTCACTAACAGCATCCTCACTCCTTGTGTTGTTGACAACAAATTCCTTAACGTTACCGTGTCTTACAAACGGATCTTGTTGGCTTGGATTACTGAAAAAGCTGAAGTATGCGGTCATTCTCCGTGTCTTGATGTCTTATCAGAAGTCCGACCGTCAGTTCAGTAACGTTAGGTTAACGTTACACAGCACAGCTTTGACTGTCACAGTGTGCAGGATTAACCAAACACTGAATGAACTGCGATTAACGTTGCATTTTGAGCAAATGTAGTTAAACCACTGCTCTTTTCCTTGAATCATATTCCGTACATCACCAGTTAATCATAATTTAAACAAGTAGCTTATGAAATGTACTTTTTATTCATTATGTATGACCATTGATAAACCATTGATCAGAAGAACGCCGTTGATTTTGATTGTTTGCGGAAGTCCACCGGAAATAAAGTTAGGGCCATGGAACGTTGGTGCATTGTTTTTGTTGACAACGGTGAAACCGTCTATATTTCTAGTCTATCTAAGTCAGTAGCCTAATGAAGTGCAGTGTGGCTAACGTTAGCGCCTGAGAGGCTGAAGTTTTCTCCACATCGGACTGTCAACTGTGCCAATGTGAAAACTCATCGAATTGGAATAGCCTCCTGAAGACAAAGCACTTCTAAAATGGACAACTTTACAGATGTAAGTACCCAAATCATTTTAATTTAATTTCAACATTCAGCATTCGGAGCTGACATCCAATGTTAGTGTGGATACCCACATTAGCACTGGTAGCCTAATTATGTGGTAGCTACTGTATGTCAGTTGGTTTCTACAGTGTGTTTTAATACTGTGCTATATTGCAGGGAATACACTTCTGAAGGCAAGAAACGTTGGTGCCTTTGTGAAAGATTCCTGAATATAAGACACTTCGACAGAATTTTACAGATGTAAGTACTTGTAGGCTACCAAAATAATTTTGAATTCAATTAGCCAGTAATAGCTAACATTAGCAGCTAACGTTAGCATCTTAGCAGGTAACTCTGCTGGCATTGGGTGAGACTGTGGTTGTTTTCTAGACGTTAATATGGTGTACTTTTTCATACTGCAGGTACCACATTGCTGACTGCAAGTAAGTGGATGGACAGCGCTGAGAAGAAGGTGGCCCTTCTTTTGGAAAAGCCTTGAAAATATTCGTTTTGTACAAAATTAAAAAAATAAACATTGTGGTAACTTGAAAAACGTATTTGTCATTATTATTAAACTATGATTATATTAATAATAATTATTAATAACACCAATAGGCTAGTAGTGGTAATATTGTAATAATATAATAAATTAATAAATAATAATAAATAAATCAATAATACATTTTAAAAGGGGTAAAAGGCTGAAAAGGGTTACAGTACTATACTGGTTTACTTTGAATTGTGCGGTATTGTTACTGTAAAATGAAATACAGTAGTATACTGGCTCTCTGAATTACAGTAACTCACTGGCAACAGTGTTGCCAGTGAGTTACTGTAAAAAACCTTAGAAAAGTCTAACAGTGTTTATAAAATGGTCATGATCAGTGATGAGCAAGCTATTTAAAGTATCATGATGTCTGTTGACCTAATTTCTAAAGATTAACGTTCTGGGAGTTAAAGTGAAATCATATACAGTTAGTCTGTTTTTGAGCCAGTTGAGTATTTCCTGGTTTCAAAGATCTTCTTCTGAGAGAACGTGCGTCACTAGTGGTACGTGAGAGCGCATTAAGAAACCCAATTAGCAGTAAATCAAGCAGCCGTTTCATGAGATGCCAGACTAAGTAAGTCACATCCAGAGCACCTGGGCAAGCTGACCTTCTGTCAAGAACCGAGTCACGCTGTGATCAAAATAGTGTCTTTTCACAGCAAATAAGGCAGTGTGAAATCAACTGGTAAAAGTAACACTTCTCTTCCCCTGGGAAGCGCTGGTACTGACTCTGTTTCATCAACACCTTCTGTTAGCGACAGTAAAAACCACTTGAGTTGACTAGTGTTGCTACAGGGCCTCTCCTAGACTGTTACAGTGCTGTAACCACTATGGGCTGTATTCTCCCATGTGTTTAAGTCCAAAAAAGTACTTAATGCAGGCTGAAATGCATGGAGCTAAGCACTTTTTTGGACTTAACCACCTGTGAGAATACCCACCTATGTCTCTGAGTACAGAAAGGGAGATACACTATTTTACCTAGACCAGTGATAATTACACATCAAACATACATATGGGCCGTCAGACATGAAATCTACACATATAGGTTATAGGCCTACATATCACATATAAATTATTATTATAATAGGAAGATATCAGCTAGACTGAGAGTGACATGTTACTGGAGTAGTGTGTGGGGGGGGGGGGAAGATGCACTGATATTCATAGTGCAAGAAATATCCATTATAGTGGGAAATCAGTATCCTATTCAAGCATAATAGCCTACATAATACATCAAAGATAACGCTACAAGATAGAATAGTCAATGAAAAAGAAGGCATGTTGAAAGTGTGCAGTACAAACTTAAAAACTGTGGTCAAACACACGCCCTCTCTGTATGACATTTAAAGACATCCTCTTAGAATAGACATAAAGCAGCATGTACAGCTAAAGCCGAGTAAGTGTCTCAAACAAGAGATTTAATTCTTTCTTTGTGTACTCTAGCAAGGTAATTTCACATCTGAACTAAGGAATGACCTGCAGAGAGATGAGAGAGACAACCAGTTAGGACCCATATTTAGAACATGTCAAACGTCTTCTTTTGTATGCTGCTATAGTATGACATTTTGCATGTCCGTTCAGAATTACCAACAATAGTCTACAGAACATGGTCAGAGAGAGAGAGAGAGAGAGAGAGAGAGAGAGAGAGAGCTCCCTGCTCTTGCACCAGGAAAAGAAAACAAATTTACTTTTAAAGCCGCCAGAGATGGAAAAAAGATTATGTTTTGCGAAAACAAGCTCTTAGCAAAAAGTGGGTCAGGTCTATCGCCGGCTGGGTGCAGACTGGGTGCTCACCTGTTTTCACCTTGACCGGCATTCTTTTTAATGCACCCCTCGGTAAGAGCTGTTTTCATCACAGGAAATAATTCCAGTGAGAACAGACTGATTTCTGTCAGAATGCCTACAAACATTCAGAGGCATGCTTACTTCCTTTCTGTATCAATATAATGTTGGGTTCGAAGCTGACACGGCCTTTTAGGAGACTGGTAGTGGTTACACCTTCCTTACCCTCTACCGGTTATGATAGAAGGGACACTAAGGTGGTACCGTTTGTATGGAAAAGCATGTGTAACGTAAAGTAGAGTGAAGTAGAGTAGAGTAGAGTAGAGTAGGTACTGTTCGGTGGAAAAGCCCTATTTGGAAACCTTTTTAGAAGATGACAAATTATTCCATGTATTGGGAATTGCATTAGGAAGGCAGAAGATTTGGGCAGTTGATGGTTAATTAGTCAATATTTACTATTAGGGTGTGCTTAGCCTGAATTGAATTCCAGCCTCTAACCTTCACCGCCCATGACTGATGGGCTGAAAATCGTGATGTATGATGTGTTTGTGTGTGTGTGTGTGTGTGTGTGTGTGTGTGTGTGTGTGTGTGTGTGTAAGTGAGTGAGATGTCATAATTGATTTGACCTCATCTCCTGTGGTGTGTCTTCTGTGTTCATGCTCTGAAGTGAGTCATGTCAAACATCTCAGCCCTGCAGTAAGTGTAACAGGTGTAGGAAATCACCCCCTTTAACACACCACCCTTATTTTTTTGGTTTATTTTATTAGATTTAAACTAATCACTATGCTATTCCTTTTCATGCCACTAGATGGCATTGCTGAACTGTTGCACCGTAGTGGGTTGCCATGGAGACCGTAGCTGCTCGAGCACTCAGAAAATAAACGCAGTTGCTTGAGCAAGTCATAACTTTTGTTGTTCTCCACTTCATTTAACCCACAGGTATGTTTTTGACATGTTTGGTATGTGGTTATGGTATCAAACAAACACATAGATAATGTGTTTGTTCCTGTATTAGTTATGGGATTAACTAAGGTGTTAGGAAATGTGAAATTTGATGATTTTAAACGTAGTCGCTAGCGAGCTAACAGAAGCTAGTTGCTGTTAGTCAGCAACCGTTAGTAGGTCTAAAGATTCTAAAGATATCTGTCTGTACACAATGTTAAGTTTAACATTGAGCAAGCAAGTTAATATGTTTGTGTAAGTGTATGTAAAGTTTATGTTATGTTTCAGTTTACTTTATATCACTCTGTTCGCCCTCTCAGTGTTCTGTTTAGACTGGTATCTGTTTATTAGTCAGATCCAGTCACGGTCATCAGTTAGTGTGCGCGAGACACTAAGAACTCAAGTAGCCGTTAATGATAGATACTACAAAGAGTGAGATAGCCACGTAGCCCATGTATCTGTATACGTACTTTGAAGTACATTTGAGCAATGATATCTATTCACTGCTATTAATTGCCATGCTATATTAAAGTGTTCTGTAACATGATATAACAGTTATTTCTGAATGTCACTTTGAAGCACATTTGAACAATGATATCTATTTACAGTGATGTGTAATGCGTATGATACACAACAGTAATTGATGTATTGATTTATTTATTGTTTTATGATAGTCTCATGCAGTAGGTCTATTAACAGTTCATTGCATTAGTGATATCAACTTTGATACTCAGAAAATAAACGCAGTTGCTTGAGCAAGTCATAACTTTTGTTGTTCTCCACTTCATTTAACCCACAGCGCCACTCAGCCTGTGGGCCTTGTACCTGCCCAGATTCCCCTAGGTCTGGCGCCGGTAACAATTGGGGGCTCGGTCCGGGATTAAACATCGAAGAGCAGGGTGAGAGGCTACTGTGACAGTGAGACCAGGTGTCCAAGCTTCAGGGAAGGCTGCCGTGTCAAGCGCCATCCAGAGAGCTACAGTCACCGTTGAGACATCACAATGGCCACAGCGACCCCGCGGCAGATGTTGATCCTCCAGATCCATAAGAAGCTTCCTGCGCTGAGTACCAGTCAACTGCAGTTGGTTGCAAAGTCAGTGGATGGTTGGAGCGACAGCACAGAGGGCTTCAGCGAACCAGAACTCTATGACTTTATCATTGACTACACCAGGAGTGAGACGTTAAAGGCTATGGAAGATGAAGGCATGGCTCAACTTCTCTCTCTCCAGGACCTGCTGCATGAACTGACATTGACAGACGCCAGGTCTGGTGAGGTTTGTGTTACCACTGTTCACATGGACAGCACACCATTGCCTACACACGAACATTCTCCTCCCTCTTCACGAGACATTCACACACATCCGTCCGACATAGACATTCACACACATCCGTCGAACATGGACAATCAAACACATCCGTCAAACATGGACAATCACACACATCCATCAAACATGGACATTCACACACATCCGTCAAACATGGACAGTCACACACACTCATCAACCATGGACATGCGCACACGCACGTCTCCCTTGGACAGAGACTTTCACCTACCTGCCACCACAGAGATGCCAGTCCAGCCACGAGTCACCCCCCGTGGTGATGACCATGGTAGGACAAGCTTATCCTCCACTGGAACAGACCAGTTGGTTAGGTTGTCTGATGTTAGTGCTCTGTTTCCACGTAGAGAGTGTAAACTGCACGGTGGCCAGATATCTGATACAAGTGCAGACATGTCATTTAATGGTCTTTGTAAGCAAATTGACACTGCTTTATACGAGGGATTTAGTGAGGTTGAAATTATTAGAGCAGTTCTCAAAATAATTAAACCAGGTACATTTAGGGAAATGCTGACGAACCATGATGACTTAACAGTAAGTGGATTAAAGAGGTTTCTCCGCTCTCACATCAGAGATAAGAGTGTAGCTGAGCTCTTCCAAGAGTTAAGTAATGCCAGACAGCAAGACAAGGAGAGTCCACAGCAATTTCTCTACAGACTCATGGGGTTAAAACAGAGAGTTCTTTTTGAGTCACAGCAGCCTGGTGTAGAGTCTCACTATGACAAGAGGCTTGTACAGAGTACTTTTCTTCACACACTCTACCAAGGTCTAAATGAGAGAAACAACCATGTTAGACATGACATTAAGCCATTTCTTTCTGACAAGCAGGTTAGTGATGACTTTATATTAGAGCAAATTACTAGGTCCATGACTGAGGAAGAGGGAAGGTTAAAACGGCAGGGTACTTTATCCAAGTCTCGACCTGTGACTGTGAGTGTTGCCCAACATGACTGCAATGGACAGACTGACGTGACTACACCAACTCTTGTTGATGCCGAATTGCAAGCTAACCGCGATGCTATCAGACAACTGACTGCCCAAGTGTCTTCTCTGACCAGACACATGAGCCTCAGTGACAGATCTGCAGAACGCATACAGGCTGGCAACTCTAGCACATCATCTAGTCGTCCGCAGCCACGACCAGCCGACAGAAAAGGTAGATGTCAGGACTGTATCACAAGTGGAACCACAAGCTGTCCCCATTGTTTTACTTGTGGCCAAGCAGGGCACAGAGCCATTGGCTGTTTACAGAGAAGGCCATCGGGAAACGGGAAGAGGTCACAGGAGAAGGGCAGCCAGTGACCGTGAATTGTATTAAGCCCACAGTTAAGCCGTTAGCCAAACCATGCTCATCAGACCCAAACAAACGCATTGCACAGCTCATAGGAAGACGTTGTACTGTCTCTTGTTTCATCAACGGGGTGCCTATTGAAATGCTGTTAGACTCAGGTGCTCAGGTGACGATGGTGAGTAAAACCTGGATAGATGAAGCATTACCCCAAGTCAAAATCCAACCACTTCAGTCCCTCTTTGCCGACCAGTTTTTTGAAATATCAGCAGCGAATGGTACACAAATTCCCCTGGATGGATGGGCTGAGGTTGACCTCGAAATCTGTAGTGAGCGCCATGGGTCTGCTACAATTAAAGTACCTCTACTTATCAGTCAGAGTTGCCGCTGTCCCCTGCTAGGTAGCAATGTCATAGCCGAGATGGTCAAAGAACAGGACAATGCTCTGAATGTAACGGCAATCTTGACTGATGCTTTAAGTGTCCCTGAGAACACTGTTGAGGCTTTAGTGTCGGCCCTCCAAACCACAACCACTGACCAGACAACTTTGTTCACTGTGTGCACAGGCAAGAAAGGGGTCACCATCCCAGCAGGTCGAATCTACGAAATCAGGTGCCGGGTCAGGGGTCAGCCAGGAAATCGAACCATGCTGTTCCAGCCCCTTGTAGAGAAAGCCTGCCCCGAGGGTCTAGAACTGTTCTCTGCCCTAGTCGACGTTCCTGGTGGATCATCAAAATGCATAAAAGTGCCCATTCAAAATGCAACCCGACACGCCATTTATCTTACCAAAAGAACTGCTCTTGGCACCCTTGAGGAAATGTCTGATGTGATACCTATCCTTAGTCCTGAGCACAAGCAGCGTGAGGTCGTCCAAAGCCTTTCAGCACAGTTAAACACAGATCCAGTCACTTACCTGAATAATGAGCCAGCCAAACAGACTTTGCCCAAAGATATGTGGCACCCCCCTGTTAATGTTTCACATCTAGCAGAAGATGAACAGAGAATAGTTCAGGAAATGCTATTTGAGGAATCTGATGTGTTTGCCAAAGATGATGCTGACATTGGCTGTATTCCTGATCTACAACTCAGAATCAACCTCACAGATGAAACACCTGTTCAAAAGTCTTACAATGCCATCCCAAAGCCCTTATACCGAGAGGTAAAAGACTATGTTCAGAACTTGCTTGACCGTGGTTGGATCAGGAAATCCACCTCAGCTTACTCCTCTCCGGTTGTCTGCGTGAGAAAAAAAGACATGAGCCTTCGGTTGTGTGTTGATTTTCGGGGATTGAATAGCAAGACCATCCCTGACCGTCACCCACTCCCACGCATCCAAGACCTCCTGGATAATTTAGGAGGGAATTCCTGGTTTTCCATACTTGACCAGGGCAGTGCCTACCACCAAGGCTTTGTTGAAGAAAGCTGCCGTCACCTGACCGCCTTTAGCACACCTTGGGGGTTTTATGAGTGGGTGCGCCTCCCATTTGGCCTAACCAATGCACCTGCAGCATTTCAGCGCTGCATGGAAAGCATGCTAGCTGGTTTGAGGGATGAATGCTGTTCTCCTTACTTGGATGATGTCCTCTGTTTTTCCAAGACGTTCCAGAGCCATGTAGAGGACGTGAGACGAGTCCTCTGTCGCTTACGAGAGCATGGAGTGAAGCTACGCCCGAAAAGTGCGAGCTGTTCAAACGTCAAGTGAGATATGTGGGACGTCTGGTCACAAGTGAAGGAGTTCAGATAGACCCCAAAGATCTGGAAGCAGTGTTGCAAATGAAGGAGAGACAGCCTAAGAACGTTGGAGAGGTCAGAGCTCTACTTGGCTTCCTGGGTTACTATCGCTCATTCATCCAGGACTTTTCCAGAATAGCCCGACCGCTGTTTAAGCTCCAAGAACAGCCTGCTGAGCCCAACAAAAGTCCTGCAAGAGCAAAGTCTTCCCAGAATGGCAAGAACAGTGGCCAGTTACCATCCAAGACACCAGTTCAGTGGACCCCCGAACACAGTGCTGTTGTGTCTCGCCTTGTGGATATGCTGACCAATCCCCCCATCTTGGCCTACCCCGACTTCAACTTGCCATTTGTCCTGCACACCGATGCATCCAATGAAGGATTGGGGGCTGTACTCTACCAGGAACAGGACGATAAACTCCGGGTTATTGCTTATGGATCCAGGTCACTCACGCCTGCTGAAAAGAATTACCACCTTCATTCCAGCAAGCTCGAGTTCCTGGCCTTAAAGTGGGCGATCTGCAATAAATTCCGTGATTACCTGTATTATGCCCCATCATTCACTGTCTATACAGATAACAACCCCCTTACCTATGTTCTGAGCACGGCCAAGTTGAATGCTGTCGGACACCGCTGGGTTGGTGAATTAGCGGATTTTCATTTCACCATCAAATACAGGCCCGGCAAGACTAATGTCGATGCTGACACCCTGTCCAGATATCCAGTAAAGCTCCAAGATAACTTGATGCAGTACACTGAGATAGTGCCACCCGAGGTTGTGTCTGCTATCTGGCGGGGTAACAAAGCTGAGAGAGATGAGGATGTGCCCTGGGCTGCTGCTCTTCAGATCTCTGCCAGCGACAACGACCCTCTTCCAGTGAGTACGGCCATGTTCACCCCAGAGGACATAAAAGATGCACAGAAAGAGGATGAGTCCATTGGCGAGGTGATCCGGTTGAAAAGGTGTGGATGGACCCCAAGGGACAAAGACCAGAGGCCAACACAACTGGAAACACGTAGACTCCTACATGAGTGGAACAGGCTAAAACTGGAACAAGGAATTCTGTACAGGCTGGCAGGACAAAATCAGCAACTGGTCCTTCCCAAAGCACTCAAGTCACTTGTTCTCAAACACCTGCATGATGACATGGGGCATGTCGGAGCTGACAAAGTCATTCATCTTGCTAGGCAGCGTTTCTACTGGCCTTTTATGCAGCGTGATATTGAAGACTATGTCATCCGCCAGTGCTCGTGCATTAAGCAGAAGCGACCGGTTGTTCATGAGAAAGCACCAATGGGCTCAATCACAACCAGTGCCCCTTTTGAGCTGGTCTCTGTCGACTACATGCACCTTGACCCAAGTAAAGGAGGCTACGAGTATGTCCTTGTATTAGTAGATCACTTCACTCGCTTTGCTCAGGCCTACCCTACTCGAAACAAGTCTGGCAAAACAGCGGCTGAAAAGATCTTCTATGATTTCATCCCACGCTTCGGGTACCCTCAAAAGCTCCACCACGACCAGGGCAGGGAGTTTGAGAACACCCTGTTTCAGAGACTCCAGCAGCTAGCAGGAATCTCCCACTCCAGAACTACGCCTTACCATCCCCAGGGGAATCCTGTTGAGCGCTTGAACAGAACACTTCTTCAAATGCTCAGGACACTCCATGAGGAAAAGAAGGCAGAGTGGAAAGACCATCTCCCCAGCATAGTCCACGCCTACAACTGTACAAGGCATGAGGCGACAGGCTACTCACCTTTCTTTCTCCTCTTTGGAAGGCATCCACAGCTCCCCATCGACTTGATCTTCAACCTTGGCCCAGAGCGGCAGGCACAGACTCGGCAGGAGTATGCCTTGACATGGGCTTCCCGGATGCAGGAGGCATACAAGATTGCCTCAGAAAACAGCAGGAAGTCCTCTGAGAAAGGGAAAAGACAATATGACCAAGGTGCCAGAGGTGCTCTGCTACAACCAGGTGATCGTGTGCTTGTCAAGAACCTGTCTGAACGGGGTGGCCCAGGCAAACTCCGATCATACTGGGAAAGTAATATACACCGTGTTGTTGAGAGGATAGGAGATGGTCCAGTATACCGAGTCCAAGCGGAAACAGGTGACCAAACCCTCCGTGTCCTCCACCGCAACCTTCTCTTGCCGGTCAATGACTTGCCCGTGAGCCATGAGGAACATGGTACTGGCATGGGGGTGAACCCACAAAGACGACGACGTCATGTGCAGCCCAGAGAAGTCGACGTAGACTCCAGTACCTCCAGTGATGAGGGTGAATGTTCGTACAACCTTAGACCTTTGCCTGTGTATGAGAGGAAGGTTGTGGGACGTCACTCGCTTGACCGTGAGGGACGCAACACGCTGAGGGCCGTGGCCCCAGTATATGAGCCTTTGAGCCGAACACAGGAGTCTGAGGATGCACAGCAAGCGGTACTGGATGACCCTGCGGTGCCGGCAGATCATATGCCAACCCAAGAAAGACTAGATTCCTCCCCAGTGGTGGAAGGACAGGACAGACATGATGTTGTGGATAGTCCACAGTTTGTTGTGCCTGCCCCCCAGCCTCTGAGAGAGGTAGAACCAGAACTGCGGCGGTCCGCCAGACCTGTCAGACCTAGGAGCATCTTTATGTATGACCAGCCGGGAGAACCTTCCTACCAGCTTTTGAGGACGGGAGCCAATGCCATGTACTGTGTCCCTTATCCAGTGCCCACCTACCCAGTGTTTCCTGAAATGTGCTATTACCCTCTCCCAGCTGCATGGACTGACTGTTACCAGAACATTGACATGGACATACAAGCTTACTGACTTACTACTTACCTGTGATTGACATTCCTCGGCTGCATGTGCTGATCAGACAAAAGACCGTTGGACCCTGTACTTACCTGACCCTCTGACTGTTGCCTCCTGCTGATGACTTCTCTTCTATGATTTGCAGACAGACTGTAGACACTGTAGACTTACCTTGACCGTCTTGACTTGTACCACAGATAGATCAGTTTTAGATGTCAGGAGACATCTTTTAAAGTGGGGGAGAGTGTAACAGGTGTAGGAAATCACCCCCTTTAACACACCACCCTTATTTTTTTTGGTTTATTTTATTAGATTTAAACTAATCACTATGCTATTCCTTTTCATGCCACTAGATGGCATTGCTGAACTGTTGCACCGTAGTGGGTTGCCATGGAGACCGTAGCTGCTCGAGCACTCAGAAAATAAACGCAGTTGCTTGAGCAAGTCATAACTTTTGTTGTTCTCCACTTCATTTAACCCACAGGTATGTTTTTGACATGTTTGGTATGTGGTTATGGTATCAAACAAACACATAGATAATGTGTTTGTTCCTGTATTAGTTATGGGATTAACTAAGGTGTTAGGAAATGTGAAATTTGATGATTTTAAACGTAGTCGCTAGCGAGCTAACAGAAGCTAGTTGCTGTTAGTCAGCAACCGTTAGTAGGTCTAAAGATTCTAAAGATATCTGTCTGTACACAATGTTAAGTTTAACATTGAGCAAGCAAGTTAATATGTTTGTGTAAGTGTATGTAAAGTTTATGTTATGTTTCAGTTTACTTTTATATCACTCTGTTCGCCCTCTCAGTGTTCTGTTTAGACTGGTATCTGTTTATTAGTCAGATCCAGTCACGGTCATCAGTTAGTGTGCGCGAGACACTAAGAACTCAAGTAGCCGTTAATGATAGATACTACAAAGAGTGAGATAGCCACGTAGCCCATGTATCTGTATACGTACTTTGAAGTACATTTGAGCAATGATATCTATTTACTGCTATTAATTGCCATGCTATATTAAAGTGTTCTGTAACATGATATAACAGTTATTTCTGAATGTCACTTTGAAGCACATTTGAACAATGATATTTAGCCTATGTACTACTATTAATTGTCATGATGTTTCTGTAAAGTTTTCTGTAACATGATATATAACAGTTATTTCAGAATGTCACTTTGAAGAACATTTGAACAATGATATCTATTTACAGTGATGTGATGCGTATGATACACAACAGTAATTGATGTATTGATTTATTTATTGTTTTATGATAGTCTCATGCAGTAGGTCTATTAACAGTTCATTGCATTAGTGATATCAACTTTGATACTCAGAAAATAAACGCAGTTGCTTGAGCAAGTCATAACTTTTGTTGTTCTCCACTTCATTTAACCCACAGCGCCACTCAGCCTGTGGGCCTTGTACCTGCCCAGATTCCCCTAGGT